>BMAW01070488.1:520088-573587 GCA_019974015.1 Nephila pilipes | reverse complement strand
TTTTGCCCAATGTTTTTTTACCCTGTTTCGTTTACGAACTTAACAGGCAAAAAAAAAAAAAAAAAAAAAAAAAAAAAACCCGCCAAGTTTGGTGCCAATTTTTGAAATCGCGCCAAATGATTGGGCTAAACTGCATTATTAAAGAAAATATTAGTCAAAACTTGTCGCAAATGTCTAAATACTGCATTGTTAGGCGAGTAAGAACGATTCCCAAAGTTTCAGAGCTCTACCTTGATGGGAAGTTGGTTAAATTAACGATCGAAAATTTAATGACACACACACACCAAGTGAAATACATAAAAATGTTTTCAAATAGCGTGCTATTCAGCATTACTTTACTTTTATTAGTCTGAACTACAGATAACGTACTTGTTCTTTTTCAAAATGAATCGCCTTTATTTTTTTAAATTAATGTTGAACAATGGAACAATGACGATTGTCTCGTGATAGTGAGAACTAAAAATTATGATTCAACGAAGTATCGCATACACAACACGTTACATAAAGACATTAAGTCAGAACCGGATTCATTAAGAAATTTTTACATGTCATGAAATTAAAATTTGAATTAAACGAAAATTCGTTGAAGCTTAACGCCGGCAGGTTAATACCTTCTTCCGTAACTAAGCTTGATCATTTAATCACAAAAATACACAGCCAACAAAAAGGAGAGTCGAGTTTAATTATGATACTAACCAATACAATATTAACTTTCTTGAATATTTAAAGTTCAATAGTTCATCTTTTTTTTTTCCCCTTTTAATTACATGAACTCCAAACGTGATGTTCAAACGTTTTAGAATAAATTAATTCAGTTTTACCAATTCACCTGCCCGAGTGAGTAGATTAACTGGAGTTGAGGAGCCTGATCCTGAAACTTACGAGTTTTCTTTTCACGGATTTCTCCGTTGCTTCATAGATAACGAACAATTCGACAATATCGAGGTCTCTCTTTGATTCACCTCATTAGTTCTACTATTAGCTTAACTAACTTCCAATTACTCACCCCCTCTATCACATTTCTATCGTTGCCATAAAATATAATTTATTCAATTTCACACACATCAATCAAAAAAATTAGTGTCCGTCACATTTCATTTTATTAAAGGAATATCATTGTAAAAAATTCAATAGAAAAGTACTCCGGGAAAGGAAAAAACGTCACAAGTCTGACATTCCACAACAGAAATACTATATATACAGGCGCTGCCGGCGCGATTTTTTAGTCCCGGTAGACTTCAAAATATTTTTCTTACTAAAATCACGTTTTTCTGAATTCCTCACTTGGTGTGTGTGTGTGTGTGTATCAAATTTCGATCGTTAATTTAACAATTCCAGCGTAGAGCTTGAAATTTGGGAATCGTCTGTACTCGTGCCTAACAATGCAATATTTAGACATTTGCGACAAGTTTTAACTACATTTTCTTTAATAATACTAAAGTTTAGCCAAAAACACTTGGCGCTGATTTCAAATTGCACAAACTCTAGGCGATTGTTTCTTTTTTGTTGAGCGTTAAATCCGTGAAATCGGAACAGGGTAGCCCATTTGGCAAAATACTGCCAAATATTTGTCGCCAAGGTAATGCTTCCTGAATTCTGGTTCCCATTTTTTAATAGAATGACTTACAAACTTCTTCAAATGCATAAGTTTTGATTTAAAGTATTATGAATTTCTTAATATGCTCACAAATGTATCTCTTTAAGTAAATTTTGAAAGTTAAAATAACTTAATAGTTTTAACATAATATTTCAAATAATTTTCTTTAATAAACTTTCTCACCATATAAAAAAACGTTATTTTTAAAAACGTTGGTTTATGAATCGAATTATTTTAAATCCACATATTCTAACAAGGACAACATATATCTGATATAGCAAATAGTCTCTATCCTGAAATGAAATTTAAGGCAATGATATATGAACAGGGATATGGAACAATTTTTTGAATTGAGTCTTAGACTAAAGGTGTCAACTCCTGGATGAAGGTTATTTGAATGTAAAATTAAAATTAATATTTAAAATTTTTAATTTATGTTTCCAATTTTAATGCTTTTTAAAATATATTAGTATGCATTTTCAAAAACTTGGAAATTCATATGAGTACTTTTTTTATTAACTTGATTAATTTAGATTTTATTCATACATTACTTCAATTTTAATTAAATTATCCCAATACATAATAAATTATGTTTTAAAGAAATGTATTAAAGTAAATATATGAAATTTGCGTGCATTAAATCTTACCTTTAGTGTTTAAAATAATTGTTAAAGAAAACATATACATTTAACTAGTTAAAATAGAAATTATATTTCACACATCTGTAAACACACACACACACACAAACCACCTCAGTGATCTATGTGGTTTGAGAAACAATTTTTTAACAGAAAATTTAATTTAGTTATTTTAATCAAGCATATGATTCATTTCATTAAAAAAAAAAACTAATGCCTTTTCAAAAAAAATTGTAATTTGAAAAATAAAATGCTTCTACCCAAAATTAAAAGAATAAACAATTTTTAATACACAGTTAAATTTCTCCCATGATTTTGTTTGTAAATCCGTTATTTATAACAATACATTCCTCAAGAAAATGCAATGAGACAAATTTTTATAAATATGTACAACAGAAACCAAAATCCTTAAAAAATATATATGTTTACCCTTATAAATGAAACAAATTATTTTGATTTAAAATACATATTTAAACATATTCACCTAATACCTCAACACTCACAAACGAGACTACCATGCTGCCATCTACTGCGAAGATTATCAACTAATCTAACCTCCTTTTAAGATCATAAGAATACATGAAAATGAGTTAAAAGCTAAAATACGATAACAGTAACCAACTAACAAAAAAAAGATTCTGCTTATTGTTACAATTCTTGTGTGCCAGAGAGAGAGAGAAAAAAATCACTTTTCTATAAACATATATTAATTACACAACAATAAATACCTCTTGCAGTTGGTTTCCACTCTTTTTAGTCGAAAGATTCAAGTGTCTATCCTGAGATTGAAAAAATTTTGTAGTTTCTTTTTCGAACTTCTTCCTTCTTTCCTAAATAAAGACCCAAACACTTTTTGAGATTTATATTACATTAAAAATTAGATAAAAAATAAGAATACAGAAACATGCACAAATAAAAAGAAGAAAGGATAACAAGAAAAAGGAATGGAGGGAAAAAGTTTAAAAAAAATTACAATAAACGGTGTGCTAATGAAAATAAATAAAATGAAACAATGCATATTTTTATTACATAAAGTGTAATTGTTGTTACATAGGGCTTACCTTTGCACCCCCAATATATTCTTTTCTAAAATTTTCAATTGGATCAATAAATGCAGCTTGAGCTTGTTCCAACTATAAATACAAAAAAAGGTAATCAATTTGTAAATATAAATTACTTATAGAGGGGAAAATTGGCAATTTAAGAAATAACTTTTTAAATTGATGTATCTATATTGGTAGTTATCATAGTTATCAATGTAACTAATTATCTATCATCATAGACACCTTTCCCAACATTTTTTTGAAAAAATGGTATTCTTTTCTAATATTTAAAAAAAATGCTCATGTTATTACAATTTATGACAAAATATTCTGCTATGTAACTATTTTAAAAAATATGATAGTTAAAAGAATTTATACAACAGAAAAATCCTTAAATAAATATTCAAATAAATACATAAGGAAAATATTTTAAGACTTTATATCTATTTAACTTTAAAATGTATATACCAATTCATTACAAAACAATTTAGAAAGTTACAAAAATAACATAAGGTGCATTGTAAAACATAATATACAGAATTAAGTAAGTTAAATAATTATTAAATAAAATAAAGAAATTGTTATTTTATGATCTTATATTTAACATACAATTTTTTTAAAGTGCTTAACATATATATAATTAGAATTCTATCCTATCAAATAATTTCAATCAAATTATTACAGCACCTTTAATTTTTAAAGAACTTAAAAGTAAATTAAATATTTTACAACAATTATCTCCGAATTTATCAACTTTTTAAATAAATTACCAAAAATTAATTTCATTACAAAAACGCCTTTTTGAAGGGAAAAAAAACAACTCATATAACATATCAATCATTTTAAAGTAATAATATTTATTAATTCTCAAAGA
The DNA here is from genome assembly GCA_019974015.1 of Nephila pilipes. Taxonomy (NCBI): domain Eukaryota; kingdom Metazoa; phylum Arthropoda; class Arachnida; order Araneae; family Nephilidae; genus Nephila; species Nephila pilipes. The sequence continues at coordinate 569,435 of BMAW01070488.1, read as the reverse complement.
AATTACACATTTCATATTTACTGCTCAAAAGGCTAGAACTTCAAAAGCAGCATAAAATTCTAATGCTACTTTTAAAGAATCTTTATATTTTTTTCCTAAATGCACATAGATAAATACACTGAATATAAAAATTGATTAGCTGTGATAAACAAACAATACTAACCATTCTATCCCGTTCATCTTCAATGGCATTGAGCAAATTACTAAACTCCTTCAAGGCTCCAGCTGTAATAAAAAAAATTTTGAATTATTCAAAAGTTAACATTGATTTATATTAATACAAAATATATTTAAAAAATTACGTTTCGAACTAAATATGCAACATATAAGAACATTTTAATGTTCACACCAGATGGCGCCATGTACTTGAAAATCGGAAATAATGTTTGGAAAGTATGAAAGAATAAATAAGGGTTCACAAATATAATGAAATTAAAAATAATCACAGGAAATAGGAATAATTTTAGTGGTAAAAATTTAAAGCAGATCCCATTTATTTTCTCAACCGCATTAACTGCCAATGATTCTCAAAAGAAACAAAGTGAGAATAATTTATGATATAAAATAATAAGAGTGAAAGAATAAAATACGAACGAAAATTATTAAACATAACAAATGATTCCGACTAAAGTTACAAAATTCTATCCTCAGTTATAAAAGTTATAAATCTCAAATTGTAACCCCCCCCCCCCCATCTCCTCCAACCTTCATCTAAAAATTGCATCAGGAGAAATTTCCCTCGATAAAATGTGCACAATTTTCTGGGTAAATTCTTTAAAGTATTATGGGGGGGGGGGGGCTATTTATTTTTAATCTCTATTATATCTCATAAATATTCCATATGTTTTACATCAAACAGGCATATTTAGTCGTGGGTGGGAAGTAACCTTTAATAGTTCCCGCAATTCTCAAAACAGCTGGATAAAATTGACAATAAGATTAATATTTCAAAGAGAACTAAATTAATTTGTCAAAGTTAATAAACTTCTTAATAGAATTTTCTCGCAATGGAATCTCCCCCCCCCCTTTCCTCAATAAAGTAGAGAATGTGGCCGACATAAAACTTTATTCCAAATTCATTTGTATTCTTTCATTCGTTTTAAATGTATAACAGATTACGCTAAGACTCTTACTAGATTAATTAAAAAACAATTAACACGCTGTTTACTTCTTTGTTAATTTTAAAAAATGGTTCATCTCATTACTTTTGACTTTTAAAATCTTTACTATTTTATTTTATTTTTAATACAATGCAAGGTGTTTTTTTTAAAAACTAATATTGTTAAAATAAGTATATCGTCCAAGACTCGTCTCTCTAACATTTTTTGAACTCTTTCAAAAATTTTCAAATACAATTTTTTCGGAATTTATCATTTGTAAATATTTTGTAATATAATATAAGATGTTCGATAAAGGAAATGAAAATAACTCGTATGTCAATTAAGTTTATAAATAATATACATCCACATCATTATTTAGTTCCATTAAAACCATTTTAATAGAGATTTAATTTCTGTTTGCTGTAATAATAAGCGCAAAAATTATAAAGGATGCTCTATAATTTTTTAAATGACAGTACAATCTTACTACAATAATAATTTAGATAGTTTCACATTAATATCAATACAGAAAAGTTATAAATCGTAGTACTAATAAGGAACGAGAGAAAGGAATGATCCGAAGGAATATTACTAGAAAGATTATCATCTCTTCGAAAAAGAAAATTCTCTCTCTCTCACCAGATTTTAATTTAATTTCTAACATTGCTTCTAGTATTAAAAGGAAGATGGACCCCAATATTTGTGAAGGATATAGACCATTATAATATTTCAGAGGAAACTATTTTGACTCCTAATACTGATGGATACGTTTCTGTGAGTTCCAACATAAACAACAGTCGATACCAGGAGCTGATTTGTAAAGAATAGACATCGAAATGCTTCAATGCATAGCTTATAATTATTCATATATCGGAAATAGAAGGGAGAAAGCTTAAAAAGTTAGTCACTAAAATTAACAAAGTTTTTTTTTTCTTTAAGTGTGAATGATTCTTTTAAATTAACTACATATGAATAATTATTTTCACACATTGAACTTGAAGAACAAGACATTCAACGGAGGCGTAATTTTTCTAGAATAAAATAAATCCCAAATACTGCAATTGAAAGCAACAAACTATTTTATTCTGAAAGTGAAAGTTCTCATCTACCCATAGCTGTTTCTATGAAAGCGAAACCTAAGCTGGATGTCTGAATAAGATTTACTTTCAGAGCGCATTTTACACCGATTCTAGTTGTATTTTGTTAAATCGGTCTCCACTTGATATGGCTAAGAACATAACCCAAACTCTGGAAATATTTCCGACAGAAAATTGCTTCGACATAAATAAAAGTTTTGAGTGTTTCCGATACAAATACTAATTTATCATACTGAGTCTTTAAAATTAGAGGATAAGAAGTTTATAAAACCGCAGTTTTTCAATTTAATACTTATTGAAAGTTTATTTGTCGTTAATTTAAGAGACGATGTATGGAATATAATTCGTACATAATTAAATTGTTTCAAATGTAACTCTAAGTAGCATTTTAAAACTTGCTTTTTGCTATACAGTGAAATCTGAATATGGAAATGACATAGAAGTTTTGCTACCAGGAAAAATATTTGTTTTCGTACTATTTTTTCCATACATACGTAAATGAAAATAACGTTCTGCATGTAGCCGATACTAATTTAATTCTTAAGTACGTACTTTACGATTCCGAAACTAATCAAGAATTGGTTAACGTAAATTATATTCGCACACAAACATACACTGCTGAATTCGTAAACGTGATTTGTCTGACCGCAAACATTCAGCACTGCAATGATGTCTCAAGTTGGGTAATTACCATTTGATGCGACTTCCTGACTACTTATCTCGGGAATTCCGCGCACATCTAAAATTGATGTTTATGATCATCTGTTCTTATGATCTGAATCAATATTTAAAAAAAAAAAATCTTAGAAATAAAATTAAGCTGCACATTTAAAGCTCCCAAATATATGTAGATTTCAAGTAAGTAATGAAAATTATGCAACTTTTCCAGCGATTACGTTAAGAAATTGAGTAGTCAGAGGGTTAATTAACAGTCTGTTAGTTTACTTTTAGTCCCGGAAGCGCAATATTCACACTTATACAACCTTGTAACAATTTGCTTATAATGTAGTCAGCTTCAGCAATCACAATACACCATTAGTTTTAATAAAGGTATATAATCCTTTACGTTTCACATAATCATTTGCATAGAACAGAAATAAGCAATGTTTATATGCAGTGTTATTAAAATTATATTTGATTGGTTTGGTTTTATTAACACCGCATTAGAAGCAACACGAGGGCTATTAGCAACGGACCTCGTAATTTTGAACCTCGGTCAAGTGACGAGGACGACACCAAAAAAATTATATTTGAGGATTTGGTCCCAAATAACCGTATATTCGGTTCAGCAATATCCACTTTTTCAAAATCGATATTTTAAAGAATTCAATGAAATAAAAAAAAAAAAATCCACTTAACCGTTTAATTTTTTATGCAGTACCAACTGACATAGAACCTCTTAAATAACGCAAATATAAACTAAATAAATAAAAACACACACACACACACATTTGATGATACACTTCTAAAATTCTCCTTGCTGAATCGTCTTTAGTGTTTGTCATAGTTATACATAAAGTATTAGGAAAAGTTTTCCCTTTTTCATGAACGGGGAGAGAGAGAGAGAGAGAGAGAGATCAAATACTATAATTTAGAATACTTTATCAAAGTGATCGATTACAATCACGAGAAGATCAAATTTAGACTAGAAGTCATATAAACTTTGTACTGAGCAAAACTTTTCCGTTACGAAAGAATAATAACTAATTATTGTTTATGAATTGAGGAGAATAGAACGAGATTTGTGCAGCATTTTTTAAAGTCTGAGCAATGATAGGTAAATATATGGTGGGAAACTCAGCGGAAATTTCAAAAGAAAATAAATTTTTTCTTTCTTTCGAATGAAAAATTTAGAATAAGAAAGAAAACCCACTTCTATTACGCATGTAAGAACTGTAATTTGAAAATGTTTCATCGAATTTCTTATGTACAAATAAATTTTCCTGTGAATGATCTTATTCGCTGTTGTTCATCAGGTTAGAATTAAACAAGCCCCGCACTGATTGAGCAAAGCTCACATGTGAGAGCAATTTTCGTTTTCTCAGGATTTTAGTTAAAATAGTCTTTTTATGATTATCATCTTATATTATTTTATGACTATATAGTGATTTTATTTTCGTGCCCAAAAGAGGGGATCAAAAATAGAAAAATATTTAATCTGCCTGAAGGTATAATGTGCCTTAGGACAAAATAACCGGCTAACATATGCTAAACCCATTTAAAACGAGTCTAAGGGTGAAAACATGGAACTAAAAAATAGATGCAAAATGTCCACTAGTGGTCCCACGGTTCGAATGATGAAACTGAAAATGACCACAAGAGGGCAAATGGTATGCAACGTATTAACGCAGAAAAATATAAATAAAATAACATAAAATAAATAATAGGCAGAAAATTAAATGCTTGTCAAATCAGGGGGAAAAAAAAAATTAGAATATCACAGCAATTGTCATCAGATAAAAGAAAAAAAAAGGAAAAAGATTTTTAGCTCTCATTGAGAACAAAAGACCGATATAATACAATTTGATGCCTTTACAGTAATCAGTTCATCAATTTAATTTAAAAGCAGCGTGATATAAAATTTTATTACAAAAATAATGCGATGTAGCACATTCTTTTAGGGCAATACGTGATGTTTTAACACATTCAAAATAGTTTTAAATGCAATAGTAGTTAGGTTTGTATTCACGTATTTATAAAAATATGTAGAAATAAATACTTTTACTACTTAAATATCGAAGGAATATGGGTTAAATAAAAACTAGAGTATACTAATTCAATTTCTAGATCAAAATTAACTCTAACCACAGTCAAGTTGAGATGAAAACAAAACAGTTGAATTATTATAATACGGTCACATAATTAAAATATCTCTAATAGATTTTCAGATATTTTTAATTGCCCTACTATTAGTTCAATGTGCAACACATAAAAGATTCTCAAAATTTCAAAGAACTGATTATTAAATTTAAATAACTAATTATATACTTTGTTATATATATTATGTATAAATTTACCCTTTCCAATTTTTAAGCAAAAAAGTCTAATTGCGGCATGGAATGTACCCAAAATATGAAATATGGCAAAACTCCAGTGTGGCAAAATCTGATCTTATTACCTTTATTAAGACTAAAACTTTCAACTCGCACCTCGCAAATTGGCTTTAACCGAGCTACATAAATTCACCATTAAAACGAAACTCCGACTGTTTCGCTGCGATTACGCGTTTACCTCAGGAGCAAAGCTCATTAAAATAAATAAATAACACCACGATATATTAAATTACGCAAACGCGGACGCAATAATCGATTCCGTACTCGTGTTAAGACGGAATTGAACGCAGTTTTGCTTTCTCGCTAAGAGTTAAGTGATTTTGTGTGGCAGCAGCAAATCAGAAACACGGGAGTGAGAAGTTTTTCCATGGTTTTGAGAGTCTTAAGGGTTTTTGCTCCCGCAGCTCAAGCATTCATCTCGTTTAAAATCGCATTTTGGAAAGAGAAAATCAAATTACCTTTTTCCTTTTCTCGAGGTGAATTGTGAAGTGGTGTTAAACGATTCTTCTCAACGAAATAACGGAAATGGCTAAGTGGAGTTAAAATGATTACAAAATGCTTCGTTTAAGTTGGAGGAAATTGTACACACACACACACCGCTCTGTTTATTTCTTATGAATGTGTTTGAGTAACTTTTTATGTTTCTTTCGTATAAAAGCTGGTTAAGAAAGTAGTAGAAATGTAACAGAAGTTTTCAAGAGTACGTATTAAACGGAATTGAACACGAAATCAAAACCAGAGAGAGAGAAAGAAAAATACGTTTTCCCGAAAATAACTTTTCAAGCAGACTTTATATAAAAAAAAAAAAAAAAAAAAAAAAAAAAAAAACTTTTTTTTTTAATTTAAAAAGACCCCCGAATATTTGACCATGGATCAGATTTGAGTCACTTAATATATCTATTTCAAACCTCTTGCTATTTATTGTTGCCGGTCGATGAGTCAAAACAAGCATTTGTGAACACCCAGTTCGTTCCAAAATGAGTAAATACAACTGAACTTGGTGAGATTGGAAACTTGTTCATTGTTTCATCAAAGTTTATAAATCATCACACAAGATTTATTATTTAGTGTTTTTGCAAATTTTCTTCTTTCGCTATTCTTCCGTAAAGGTCAAATGGTGAAAATGCACTATGCCAACTTTTGGAGGGAAACTGAACTGAACTAAATTCTAGTAATAAATAAATTTTCTAAAAAAGACATAACCAAAAAAAAAAAAAAGATTCAATTTTGATTTTATGATCATTTTCAATGTTCTGGTGCAGCAAAATTAAATAAATACAGGCTGATAATAAATAAAATTGGGTAACTGATTTCAAAAGAGATTACATATATTTATTTTATAGTCTTATATAAATTTTAAAAATCTAAATCATTTAATTATTTGTATTCTTATAATGAATAATAAGAAGTTAAAATATGATGTTTTAAGAAATTTTCGAGATATCTTTAATATTCTAAGCTTATGATAGTTTTTAACATCAGTTTTCCTTAGATTTTTATATTTCGAAAAAATTATTAAGACATAATATATCAAGATATATTTTTTTTATTTATTTGAATATTAAAATAATAATAGTAATATATCGTATACATTAAACAATGAAGAATTAAACAAATCAAATTATGAATAATTTGGAATAATTTCAAAAATATAGCACATTTAAGATGAAAAAATTTATGACTGTAGATTTCAAAGTTAAAAATCTACCGTCGTTTCTAATACCATATTTCTGAAATATATATTTCCATCATTTTTCTTCATTTTTAAGGTATGGTCAAGAGTCTTGGTTAAAAAAAAAAACTTGTACATGTCAGAGGCCATGTTTAATTAAACTTATAACAGCAATAAAAAGTTAACTTAATTAAATATTTTATCAATTGACAGTAAATGGCCCTTTGTAAAAGCCAATTAAAATGAATTAACAGGTCAATTGAAAAGTTCCCAGTCTACCATAGTAAAACACATTTTTTTGGCAAAATTAGTTTTTTTTTTATTCAACATAATTCCCTTCAAGGAACACTGATTATAGCGACCCTCCAACTTTTCGATACCATTTTTGTAGTACGATTTGTTCTTTGGCCTCAGTTTCGGCGATCGCCTCTTCATTCGACGAAAATTTCTTCCCAGCGAGCATTCTTTTGAGATCTGAGAACAGGAAATAGTCGCTGGGGGCCAGGTCTGGAGAATACGGTGGATGAGGAAGCAATTCGAAGCCCAATTCATGGATTTTTGCCATCGTTTTCACTGACTTGTGACACGGTGCATTGTCTTGGTGAAGCAGCACTTTCTTTTTCTTCAAATGCGGCCGTTTTACGGCGATTTTGTCCTTCAAACGGTCCAATAACGCTATGTATTAGTCGCTGTTGATGGTCCTTCCTTTCTCAAGGTAGTCGATGAAAATTATTTCATGCGCATCCCAAAATACAAACGTCATAACCTTGCCAGCCGACTGTTGCGTTTTCCCACGCAACATCGGAGCGGGTTCATCGTGTGCAGTCCACTCGGATGACTGTCGATTGGACTTCGGAGTGAAATGATGGAGCTATGTTTCATCCATTGTCACATATCGACGAAAAAACTCGGGTTTATTACGCTCGATCATCTTCAAACACTGCTCCGAATCATCAACTCGTCGTTGTTTTTGGTTACAAGTGAGCTCGCGCGGCACCCACTTTGCACAGAGCTTCCTCATACCCAGATATTCGTGAATGATATGATGTACACGTTCAGTTGATATCTTTAGAGTGTCTGCTATTTCATTCAATTTCAATTTACGGTCATTCAAAATCATTTTGAGGATTTTTTTAATGTTTTCGTAAGTAACAACCTCTTTTGGGCGTCCACTGCGTTCACCGTCTTCGGTGCTCATTTCACTACGTCTAAACTTAGCATACCAATCCTTGATGGTTGATTTTCCTGGGGCAGTGTCCGGAAACTCGGCATCAAGCCAAGTTTTTGCTTCAACTGTATTTTTCCCCTTCAAAAAGCAATATTTTATCAACACGCGAAATTCCTTTTTATCCATTTTTTTCACAATAACAAAAGTTGCTTCACTCAAAATGCTATAATTCACAAACTAATGATCCGACAGCTTTCAAATTTATACACGCATCTTTTGAGGGTTAGGGCTAGCTAAAAAAACAAAAGGATTTAATTCTAGTAGCGCCATCTATGTGTCAGGCCAGGGACTTTTCAATTGACCTGTTAATCTCAAAATTTAAAAGAACATTTCACAACTTTCTTCGGCCGATCAGTTTCCAATGATGTCAGCTGAAATGGCCTAACGGGAATATTAACATATATTTAATTGTACTGGAATAAAATAATTATATCCGAAAAATCTAAATAGAATCCAAAATATATAGAACCTCGTTAAGTCGAACCTCTTAAACTCGGATCAACAAACAGTCCGGATTACTCCGCCTGAAGATTTGTTGTTGTTCTTGAATTTGAAAAGCGATTTAAAATATTACATTACAACATTTATTTTTTTTCATCAACGTAAATCGGAAAATTATTTTCAGTACTGAAATATTCTAACAGCTATATAAATGAATGAAAGGAAAGTGGGTGTGAGGAGGGGGGGGGATTTTTACAAATATTCTACCCGAGATAAATAAAACCGTATTTACACCTCTCATCACCAGTGACAAATGGCATACGGTGCTACTTTGTCTAAATGTAACATGAAAGAGGGTGATTCGAAAAGCACTTGAATTTGAAGACAGATGGCATTACTAAGATAAATCGTTGTTACTATTGGGTGTTGCCATCTGTTAAACGGAGCCGAAACAAATTTCACACTGATTCATAAGTTAGTTTTTATTTGGTAGTCAATTGCTGCGAAATAAAAACTTGATTGCAGCCGAGTCGAGTTGTCACCGTCCGTGAGACATGGAATCAGAATCTCTTGGGTTTCTGAATGATCTCATAATAAAACATTTTAGTGCATTTTTATTGTTCACAAAGCAGATGTATTTATCTTCTGTAAGAATGTTCAAATTACTTATTCAACCCAAAAAATAGTTAATAGTAGTATAGTTAATACGTAATTGGCTTTTTTCTCCGGAAAAAAAAAAAAAAAAAAAACCACTTACATATTAACCATGGATTCAAAAATATTGGTAAATTCAGTTAATGTAGTTTCTGTCTTTCTGTAGAAGCGGGATTTAAAATATATTCATTGTCAAATTAAAAGTGATTACAGATTTAAATAAATATTTTGTGAAAAATGCTGTTGTAACTTATGACTGTAATTTAAAAATAATTCTTGATTTGAGTCAAAAAATCATAAAAATCTAAAGTTCTATGCAAAGTTTTGCAAAGAACGGATTTAGTCACCCAAGATGTGCCTTTTTTTTTTTAGTAACTATTACTAAATTACCTAATGAAATATAAGAAATAAAGTAAACGATGAAATATCGAGAACAGTAAACTTTTCCGGGTATTAAAATTAAAGGAAACGATAAAGTATTAAATTGAATTTATTTAAGTTAAATGTAATTAAAATTGAAGCAAAAGGTATAAAAAAAATAATAAAAAATTGAAAAATGATCTGGCACGCCAAAAGTGATCCAACTAAAACAATAAGCTCCTTGGGTAGCTAAAAAACCTTTCACTAAAATAACGAATTCGGTGAAATCGGTTGCATTTGATAAGCAGGAAAGCTAAGACTCTTTTTTTTTTATATGTGTGTGGAAGGTTTCTTTCAATAGTTTCATTTACTACTTGAATTTGCTCCAGCAAGGCTACAAAGACGATTAAAATGGGTACCTAGTGTATGAGGGTATAGCCAAACAATCTTGTTCCCTAGGGATTATAACAGGGGACCTTAGGGGCTTGGCATCTTTAGGTACGCGCGGATATCATAACCCCAAGGCACCTGAGGAATCTTTTTCTATCCCATGTAGTTTTCTGCCTTGGTAAACACGGGTGACGCGCCCAAGAGATACCCTAGCGATTCTTCTCTATTTTTGACCCTCCTTCTCGTCAACCAATTTCTATCTCTTTATTTTCCAATTTTTTTTTAAACGTTCAGATCACAGATTTATCTTGTTTGGTGCAGCATGACCACAACCGGTTTTAGCGCCATTTAACTTCACTATCACTCACCAGGAAGGCAGCTGGATTCACACAGACCTAGAGAAATTTTTCGCGATTAAATCATCATTTTTAACTTTCAAACACCATAATCAACCCTTCTAAAATTTTCACAGGTCCTTAGTCCCACCCTCGACCCTTCCTATCGTCCAATCAGTAAACACTCTCTCGTCTTAACCAAGACGAAAAAGTGTTTACTAATTGGCTTAACCAAGACGAGACATAACCTCCACATTGATTTTCCCTCATGCTACCAGATTGGACAACCGAACACGGTCCCCAAATCCACCGACAGCTGCCTGCTTTTTAACTGTTTCTCATCCAGAAAATTTCATAAACTTCAACTTAATTTTAAAATTATTTTCAGAAACGGAAAATAAACTCCATTTCTGCCTTTCACAGAATAGTTTTATAGCGTCTGAATTCTAATTATTTTCACGAAATTCTGAACAACATTTTTAAAAAATTTTGATTCTTGTTTAATAAGTACCCTAGTCTTTTTAAAACCTTTAGAGTCCTCTTAAAAATATTATAATTTGTTCTTTTAAAATATCAAAGAATCCAAGTAATTCTTTTAAAATGTTACGTATTACTCGTAGAAATTTTTAAAGTAAATTTCTCATTTTGATGGATTTAAATCACTCACGAGTAAAACCAAAGTTCAGTCTCACAATAGTTATTTCTGGTCAGACCGGGGATGAAATCTCGATAGGTTTAAGAACCTTGAGAAACCATTTATCCGCACCGGCTGCTATAGAGACATATCTCCAAAATTCAAAATCAAGATTTTGAGAACAACACCAAATCTATTAATTCTCTCCCTAGATACCTCATCGCATCACGATGATTTTTTGACTCAGTAACAGTTAATGTATAGAACACAATTTTCTCCATATATTCCACTTCGACTAAATTGAGATTTCTCCGAAACTCGCGATTCTGTCGGTGATTTATATATGGAGAAGAAAATCGCCGATCATTTTCAACTCAGAATTGGTTACACTTTCGAAAGAATTGTAAACCTATTCCAACATGAATTGCTTGCATTTGAATTTATGTAACAAGGCAGAAAAATAAGCTAAAATCTGACAGTCAGGTTCATGACAATCGATGGCTGTTAGTAGCAAAAACACAAAAAATTAAGTTACACAAAAGTCAAAACACTAAGTAAAATAAAATATTAATGTTTAACACAAAATTTTAATCATTAAATATAAATATTCCCAATTAAAATCAATGGCGTAAATTTAGAATAACTAGAAACAATATTATTACCTCAAAGGCACCCCTCCCCCTCAAAATCTTGAATGACCATAAATTTTTTTAAAAAATGCTAATAAAAATTCAAGTCTGCAATGTCTGAAAGCCTTTTTTCAGGTCAACTTTCAAGCACGTACAATAAATAAAAATTGAGCAAATAAATCTCCGAATAAAACAGCGAATGGATCGAGGACGTCTAAGTAAAAGCCACGGGTTGCTATGGCAACGAAGTGATTACGCTACTTGTATGGCATCCAATAGGACTTTTTCCGGGATGGATTAGGATCATAAACTAAACAGTGATAGTCTGAAGTAAGAGATAAATGGGAATGCTCCGGTAATTGTGTTTGGCTACTTCTGGTAACATACCGATAAAAGTGGTTTATATAGATTTGCTTTAATGTTTGATTCATAAAAGCATACGTTCCGTACATACTTAAATAAGGAGGAAATTGCACCTAAAGACACGCAAATACATTGCTCAATAACAACTACAAAAAGCTTTATAGATGGGCCAAAATGTGAAAACGCTATCATACATTTGTCATGGTTACAAATTAAGAATTCGAAAAGAAAATTGAGAAATAAAATACTTATTATTTAAAAAATATATATATATGAAATAGTTGCAAGCGATTTGAATGGGGGGGGGAAATAAAAATTTGAAAACTAGTAATACCCGTTAAAAAGGAAAGAAAAAGACTTGTTATAAGCAATTAAGTTTTCATGGTATTACAAATGGTACCAGGAAAGGCTATCAATACAACTTTAATTGTTTAATTTTTTTCAAAGTAATTTCTGCAATATTCAATACACCGCTCCATCCTCCGAAACCAATCCTTAAACTAGATCTTCCAAGTTTCCCTAGAAAGTAAGGCACGCTCGTTGTCCCGTTGTTAGAAGGTCCTCATCACCGAAAAGCTGCAATCATTTTAAGCTTCCTTTTCACATGAAGGAAGAGCGCAATGCCAATGGAAGAAAGGTCTGGAACGTAAGGAAGAGATTCAAGAAGTTTGAAGCAAGGTCTGGAACGTAAGGAAGAGATTCAAGAAGTTTAAGTCTTGTAATGGTCAAATATTTGGTGCAGGAATTGGCTCGTTGAGCTGGAGATTTGTCACGATGAAAAAACCAGGTGTCTAATCGTGACTTTGGCCGCGGGTCCTTCATAGATTCGACGACTTTATGTAGACACTGTTCAAGACACCATTTAGCTGTAACTGTATTCTGCGCGTCCGAAACGACACACTGCAAAGGCTCATTCGTTTTGAAAAATGCAGCTACCATTTTCTTCTTTGGATTTTCTGACAGCATCGGGTGCGTCATCATCAATGACTTACACTTTGTTATGATTCTTGGTCGGCGCACCATAATAGTACAACCAAATCTCGTCACCTGTCGCCATGTTGTTCACATACCGAGATTGTCCCTTAACAACATTTTTAGCGTCTCCCGATACGAAATAACACGTCGCGTCACCTCATCTTCAATTAGACTATGCGGCACCCAGAGACAACAAAGTTTCTTTATATGGAAATGATAATGCAGAATCGAACGAATTGCATGTATATTTAGGTTTCAGGTATCCTCTACTTCTGGTAAGTCACTCGCCCTCCACCTAAATACTTTCTCACGATGCAAATTAACATCACCTAGAGCAAGAGTCATTTCTTCTAAGCAAATAAAAACATTTTGAAGATTGTTGACGAAAATTTCATAACTAGATGTTCTTTTTAATTCTAAAAATGATAGGTTGAATTTTTCTTCATGAAATGTGTTCAAAAATATATTGAAAAGGATTCAATCGTGATTGATGATTTTTATTCATCCTGTTCATACAAAATTATTGTTCACACACACACAATCAATATAGAAGATTGTAGGATTTTTCTTCTCTTTTACAATTTATATTTTTAAAAAAAATCTCAAAAGAAGAGTTACATACATTTTCTTCTACACCAAATTAATTTTTAACTCATTATTTATTCGTTTCGGTATTATTCGTTATTCATGGTGTGATTTCTCCAAGCAAAATTTTATTTCATTTATCTCGAACCATTTAGACAACATTTTCTTTGTGTAGATGAAGTAATAGTTGTTTTCAACCTGAGTTAATAATAATAAAAGGCCGAACTGAATGAAGAAATAAGGTTAGTTACTCCATCAAATAAAACACAAACTGCGAAATATTTCCGTCATTTGCACCTTCAGAATTCCAAGGCCACCGAGCAAAATCGACGGCGGCTTTGTTTGAAGTTCCCAATTTAGACATCCGGCTTCGTTACAGAATGCAACTTATTTTATTCGAATTTCAAAAATATTTCCTGTTGTTTATTCGTTAAATGTCATTAGAGTCCCATCGAGGGATTGCGAATAAAGGAAAATATTTTCAATTACTAAAATATTAATCGGTAAATTCGAATTTCGTTTGTATTCTATGCAACGTGCTGTCTATATATACTGACCCGAATCTTGATTCTTATTTCTTTACAAATCCGTGCTCACTATGAATATTAGAGGCAACAATCTACGGCAATTATTATTACACGTGAAAAGTTCTGGGTTAAAAAAAAATTCTTGTCAAGCTTTTCAAGTTTTAGATGGATTGAAATTAAATTCGTAACTTTCAGAAACTATTTATAAGATTATTAATTCCTTTTGCATATTTTGCAACACGAAAAGCGTACGTGTTTCACAATTGTTAAATATAATAACAAAATAATCTACTAAAAATCAATTAAATTCATTTCAATAAATAAATAAATAAAAACATAAATAACAATTTCACGCGAATAAGAGTTTTTAGAAACGCTTGCATGAATCCTTTTTCCAAAAACAGAACTGAAGTCCTCGTGAAAAATCACCTAAAAAATACGTCCTTCTCAAATGTCACAAAATGTAGTAATATACCTCTTTCTAATCTTTTATGTATTTTTTTCGATGTAAATAATGTTAGTGTGCACTCAAATCAATCAAAAATTTGTCCATCTCAAATGTCACAACACCAAATCATATGTTTCTTTATAATCTTTTACGCGTCTTTTGCAATGTAAATAATGTTAATATATATTCAAATCGATTACAACACTTGCAACTAAGTCAGGTAGTACAATATAATCATGAATCATTTTGAGACCATTGCAGCACATTAAACGCAAATTCTTTTTTGCATAGGATATTCAACAACACCAAAAAAAAAAAAAAGCTGCTGGATAAAGAGAAGCATTATGGAACAGATAATTTAATACGATGTTCCAATAAAATTCCACAGAGTAGAAACGAAAATGACTCCTTACACAAAAGCAAAAATTCATCAAAAGCCCCCCCCCCCCCCATACCGTGTGTTCGATTGCATACAGCAGGCAAAGAGATGCCGTCCACCAGACGAAAAAGACAGAAACAATCCAACATTTTAACATTTATCGCATATATACATGGAGAGGCTAACGCGTTTTAAGACTGTAACGGAATCCTGCATGGGACGCTATCTGTATACGGCAAACGGAATGAGTGAGGGATAGTGTTTTAATGACGCAAGAGCTGGAAGTGGTTATGCTGCGCCAGACAAGGTAAAGCTGTGAGCTATACGTGAAAAAAAACTAAGACAAGAGAGTGAATGATAGTACTTTTATGGCGCAATAGCCCAAATATAGTCATGCTGCACCAAAAAGCTGTGATGCAGATTTTTGAAACGATTGAAAAAAGATAAAAATTTGTTGAGTGGAATTAGGATCGAAAACAGAGAAGGATCACTAGGGGCGATGAATCATTTGTGTTTACCTAAGACAGAAGTTTCCCATGGGAAAGAAAAAAATCATTGGAATGCTAAAGAATCGGGATCATGATGCCTGTACTTACCTAAAAAAGACAAGCCCCAGAGGTACCTTGATATAATCCCCAGGGGCAGAGTGCTTGGCAGTACTCTCAGACACTGGGTACCCATTTTAGTCACCTCTTACGACATGCATGAGCTACAGAGGGACTATTTTTTCACACTTGGGTAGCAAAAAACGGAAACATAAATTTCAAAGTCTTCAGAATATAGTTGACAGGTGGCATCAGTTCGTGTCAAGCTTTTGTCAAGACAGAACATTTTGTATGTATCATGTTGCTTGGAGTTGCACCGAAGTTATATTTGAAACAAAGGTGAGCGATAAAGTTTTGTTTTAAAAGTGGTCAATCTGCTAACGAAACTTATCAAATGAACGCTTATGTGGTGATGATTGCTTGTCTCGGTCTAATGTTCTAAGTGACTCGTGAAATTTTGAGATAGTAGACAGGATGTTATGGATGATGAAAGAACGGGGCGTCCTTTTACAAGTTGAACTGACCGAAGCATCGTAGTTCGAGAATCACTATAACAAAAAAGACAGTCGCGATCAACGATTATAGACTGCTAGTAGAGTTTTTAAACATTGATACAAAAATTGAACGTACTATATTTTAGAGCATTTGGTAAAAAGGAAGTTGTGCTCGTGTTTTAATCTGTATTCACTGGCACCCGAAACGACAGGAGGAAAGCGAGGTTACTTGTTAATATCTTCTTAAAATGCGTGATCGCGATCCAGGATTTTTTTTTTTTTTTTGGTCATAATTGGTGACAAAATACAGTACTTTGCCAGCAATTTTACAAAATCGGGGAATCAGGAAACGAAGGGAGAGAATGAAGAATAGCCTGGTTGAAGCTCGCCAAAGGCGAAAAACCTTCTGTGATAATTCACTAGAAGTGTGTTCCTGAGGGACAAATAGCGCATTCTACAGAGGTGTAAGGGATCGATTGTCGAAACTAACAGCGCAGGTGTGTCCAAATTTAATGCAAACAAAAATTGGCTCTTACTGCACAACGCGCCGTCCCACAGCGAAGCTGTTATTTATTATGAGAAAAGAAATGTGCTGCACCACCTCATACTCTCCGGTCTTGGCACCGGCAGATTACTGCTTGTTTCCGAAGCTAAAATTAAAACTAAAAGAAGAACAATTTGACGATATCGAGATGATTAAAAACAACGCTACAAGGGAGCTACGAAATATTGCAGCAGGATCAGGAGCGGCTCGTGGATTGCGACAATCAGTGAATAGCATTAGAAGTGCCATATGCAGAATAAATAAAAATTTATTTCCTATGCTTCGTGTAGTATTTAAGACCTTAATCCTAAAACTTTTTAGCCACATTGTATTAGTAAAATAATAATATATGACACTTACACAAGGTAATAATAAACTTACCTATGATAACTTCATCGTCAGTTTGACTACTTCCAATACATTCCAGTTTGAAATTGTTTAGAGTATTGGCAAGATTTCTTTGGGCTCTGGAAAGTTCTGTAAATAAAAGAAACATTCAAAATTAACTTCAGAGAATAAATCTCGGTTAAGTAATAAAAATTAGAGTAAGAAGTAAAAATACATTAGAATTAAGCATAAGCTTCGGAAACACGATTCTGCAATTGCAGAAATCAAAGGCACATACATCATATTGACACAATCAAAACAAAGGTAAAAGATAATTTATGTTTAATCGTTAATTGCAATTCACAATATATACGTGAGCATATTTTTACTGAATGGGTAAAAAGGACATTAAAAGTCATGGCTGAAATAACAAAACCACTTCCGCATAAAGTCTATTTATTATTTTTGAATGAGGCTATTTACATGATGATGAACGCAGCGCAAATTGCGTTTCTTCGCATTCGTGAATCACATTTGCAAAATTGAGATCAGAAACGCGGTGTAAGCTTTCATGGCCGAAGCAAAAAATAGAGAAATTTGCCTTACTTAGAATTTATAAGCAGGAAATCCCTTTATCCAATACCATATGCTTCAGTTCATAAGGTATTCGTTAAATGGATTCTCAGGGAATTTCGATGGAAATCAAACGTCTATTAGGTATTATCCCTACAGTTTCGAGACGTGGGATTAACAGACGTGATTGCATAAATTACAGACTAAATTAGAATTGTATCAGGAAATAAGAATGAACTCTTTACTATCAGTTGAAGAAATGAACTCTTTACTATCAGTTGAAGAATAGGGAAAATTAGGAAATTAAATTATTTTTAAGAGTTAAACCTTTACACACACACACGTGTGTGTAAAGGTAGAGTGATGAGATTGTTCATACCGAATCTACGATAGTTTGCTCCTACGCAAAGGGCTGGTTGTCTAGGGGAGAGGTAATTCCATTACCGGATTTCATGGTATTCTAGTAGAAATTCAATGATGAGGCTCAACTTGTTTAACTTCGTTTATTAGAAGAGATAATGAAGGGAAAATATATACACAAGGAGATGACAAATTGACCAATTCATCGGAGCAAAATAGAAGGCTGCCTTATTGAACCCATATCGACGAAGGGCGCTGGAACGCGTTATGGCATTTGGAGTTTACTTCCGACGTGTGTAATGGGAAGGAGAAAAGAAGCGGAAAGTGGAGGAAAGAGAACGAGAACGAAAAGTCACTTAGTTTTGTTCTGGAATAGGTGGCACTGCATGAGCTATCACATGACGCTGATTCGTGGAGCCATCTATCGAGTAACTGAGGAACTGATTTTACAGTACATTGGAAAATAAAATTAATTCTTTAATAATTAGCTGGAAAATCATATATAGTTGTGTTTCCATTAATTCATTTTCAAATAATATTTTTAAACGTATATGTCTGTGATGAGATGATAAATTTATCTTCTCCTTTTATTTAAATATTCTTAACGCAAAGCGTTTTGAATTCAAAACTACTTTGACTGAAACTTTTAATTTGAGTAATTTCTTCCTTAAAATCACGCGTTATGTTTCTTGTCATATCAAGAATCATATTTTATCGCTGAATTGACTAAAGTATGGGAGTTCCCCGCTTCTCTCATTCATAAAAACTGTCGCTCACCGCCCTTTCCCTAATGACTCTTGCTGCGTGAATTACGCAAGCTCACGCGGTATACTTTCGTCATGACTTGATAACAAATATATTGGTAAAATGCTTCAATATAAAGATAGCTCAAATTAATATCAAGATAACTAAAATTAAAGACTACTTTATTTATAAATCCACCAAGTATAACATCATCAAAAAGATTGAAGATTATATATATATATATATATATATATATATATATATATATATATATATATATATATATATATATATATATATATATATATATATATCAAATTAACATCTAAATGTCATTTTTTCTCATAGTAGTTTTATTATTATAATTATAGTTCTATGAAATAAATGACTAAATAAATTACATTCAATAAAAAAAAGTTACGGATCACTACATTAAAATCTGTGTCACGAACATAAATCGCGAGTTTTTACACTTACTCATTGCGTTACAATAAATTTCAACACATCACAAGTGGTTTCATAAAAAAAAAAAAAAAATTCTTAACATATAACAAAAAGACAGTAAGTAATAAAATTTTTCTGATTATAAAATTTCGCACACTAAATAAGATAAATTAAGTTAACTTTTCTGATTAAAATGATTTTAATTACGTGTAACACACCTTAATCTTCAAATAATGTCAAAGTGTAAAATAAAAGACTCGCTAAATGAGCAACAAATTTCATAAGGAGCAGCTTTAACTTCTTAATTTCATGCTCTTGGCCAGGTTAAAAAGAGAAAAATTATCCATGCTACTCATTAGCTAAATACAACAAAGCTCTTTTTTAAAAATAGCTTTTGAACGTGGGCTTGGATAATTTTAATCGTTATTACAAGGTATGAAAACAACTACAATGTTGTAGCAAGGCAAATAAACTTTTTTACACTGCCATCATTGTTACACTTTTACCTTCTAATAAACACTGTTTACAGCCCTCAGATGACTAAACCGAAAATTATGAGTGAAATAAAATCCCAAAAGAAGTTACGCTATTAAGTCTGAGAGATTTTTATGAGGATGAATTCCACCTGAGAGAGGAACGGTTTATCTCATACTTCGGGTTTATTCATGTTAATACAAAAAAATATACATAAGAATTTAATATTTTGTGAAAGAAGTCCATCTGAAAATGTTCCCTTTTAGATACAATTTACGATGAAAAGACGAACAAAGGTGCTCGAAACTTAAGAATGAAAAAGATATAATTCAGTTCTCAAGATGGAAATTTCCTCCCTCCCCCTCTTTTTTCGAACATAGTTGCTCAGAAAAATAATATAATTTTCTTATATTTTACGTGTTTCAAGGGGAGAAAACATCTCATGATAATAGAAATATAAATTAGAAGCTTTTACAAAGCGTAGCAAAATTATATAAATAGATGATGCATGAGACTTAAGAGACTCTAGACATAACACTTATTTTCTCACATTTTTGTGAATTTATGAGACAAGTGAAGCATAAAAAATGTTATTTGCTGTTTTCAAAATTTTTACCAGAGTACTGGATGAATAATTATGTAACTTCAGGAGTATTATAGGGGGGAAATTTAAAAAGAACAGATCGTGAAAGAAATGGGAATTGCATAGTACTCTGTGCTCATTATTTAAAAAGAAAATTTTTTTTTAGAGCTTAAAAATGGCAATTTAGTTTTTTCATTAACAGGAAGAAAGTTAAAACATTATTCTAATGATTTTCGCTAAATGTAACAAAGAATCCAACTCGCAAACATATTACAAAATCAAAAAATGTCACAAAACGAATAATAAAAATCATAAACAATGAATAAACGAATTCCTCTTAACATAGGCGCAAAAAATATTTTTCTGATATTTTCAATAATTATTAATACGTTATAGATATGAATAATAATTTGTACTTAAAGGGATTTTTAATGTGATTCTACTTTAAATATAAGTTTCTCTTGAACTTCACTACACACTACTGGTGACATATCTCATAATTCCGAATCACAATTTTTGACGAGATCACCATCGAAGTCAGTCAACTACACATCCAATAAATCATGTGATAACTTTAGATTTTTCGCAAATAAAATGAGCCTCAATTCTAGTATTCTGTCAAAATTTTCATTCCACCCCACTCCCTTTCCCACTACGAAAAAAAAGGAAGATTTAAAAAAAAAAAAAATTAGCACGAAAATTGCATACATCGTGCAAAAAACTCAAAATATTCTTTACGAGAAATCCAAGCATACAAAGGTTTCGTATAAAACTCAAAAATATAGCAAAAAAAAAAAAAAAAAAGTTATACTTACTAAAGTAAAGCAACCATTACATTAATTCAAATCCACTTTTATAATTTCCCTATAAACAGTTTTTTAAATTTTTTATTTCATATGATATTAGAAATATTAACATAACAAATTACATATGTTATCAGGCACGGCAGGACTTCGTTGATAATACAGGAGTTACTCATACATGAAAGATATTGCACGCAATGAGTAAAATATGACGCTTACAAGTTTCAAATTTTTTTTTTTTTTTCCTTATTGTAAAAAATTAACACTTCCTTTACCCTAAGCACTATTTAAAAACTTCGTCGCAAATGTCTCTCCCAGCCTACCAAATATTTCTCCTAACGATAAAAATCTACCTCAACCTCCAGCACGAATAACCCCAGCGTACGTGCTTCTCACCCAATTAAGAAGCCGCAAAGGTAAAATGATAATTGTATGCAGTTTCGACTTCTGTCAGCAGCGACCTTGGGCACACTCCTAAAGGGTTACGACCTTTGACTCAGCGAGTTTTCCATGAACACATTCCGAAAATCGATATGTAAAAGGATTCGCATCGTAATCATCCACAGGTGCGATTTCATCGGATAAAATGAAGCTAATAACCATTCTTGGCTGATCGAACCTTATTTGAGTGTTTTTTTTAATTGCGTTACAGGCCGATATACGGCTATGTGTTTCAAATGGTTTGAGAAAAATGTTGTGGAGGGTTGAAATTGCGTGTTAATAATGTAACGGTGGTTTGATGTGTTTAAGAGAGAGAAGTGATGTTGAAGTATGCAAGTTTTTGTATTCACTTTTCGTTACACACTTAATTATTTAGCACAGCACTCATTTTTCAAATTCGTAAAACGGAAAAAATATTAAAAAGGTGGGGGGGGGGGGAGTCCGTTCTCCTTCTAATTCATTGACTTGTCACGCGATCCATTAATTGGAAATGTTAAGTAAATACTTATATCGTGTTTATTTTGCCGTATGGGTAATAACAGAAAGACATTCTCAATATTTTTCGAAAGAAAATAGAAAATTTTATTAATGTGTCACACCTAGAGATATTTTAAAGAAGGAAAAATTTAGAATATAAAACAGAAAAGAATTAGGATAACAGAGATTATTTTTAATCTCAGGAATTATATATTTGAGGTCTTATAGCACAAATCCTGAAAAATAATATTTCTGGCAAGCATATACTAGAAACATGACAAAATTCTTTTAAATTTTACTCCTTTTTGAAAACTTTTAAATTTTAATCAACGCTTAAGCAACTTCTTAGTTTCTCAACAATTCGATTTTTTTTTTCAAGTGGCGTGAAATAAATCTAGCAAAAAGTAATCGAACAGGAAATTACAAAATAAATAAATAAAATAAAATAAATAACTAATGAGATTTTACTAACTGGTAAACATTAACTTGTAGAACTTTGAAAATATTTAATTAAGAAAAACAGTAAAAAGATAAAATAAAATTATCCAAATCAGTAGATCGTATTTCAAAATCAAGCAATCAGTTCCACAACTTATAACTTTAATTCAACGACTTCAAAAGTTTATAAAACTTAAATGTTTGTGTAAGCGTATATTATTTTTACATTTTTAGGTTACCGAAAACTTTCGTTTTAAGGAATTAATCTAAATCCTCGCCTTTAAAGAAAGATTAATACGTTTATACATCTAATTTTATAAAAAAATAAGTTTTTTTCAGAGACATGCATTAGCCTTTTTTGTGCATTTCAGTCCATAGTTGAATACTAAATATTCTTATTCAAAGACAATATTACTTCTTAGGTAATAAATCTATATAATTCGAAAGTAAACATAATCTTACTATAGAATATATTTTACTTCCACTCTTACTTCTAAATACTCAGTTCGAATAGAAAACAAATATAACAAAAGAACGTTAAAAATTACACACACTCTTTAAGAAAGTAAGAAAAACGTAATATTAATAGTAAAAAAATGTGTACACTAGGAACAAATTCAAAACATATCTCCTTTTAATACTTACAGGCCAGAAAGGAATGTAAATTCTATTGAGTGAATTCGACGTGTTAACTCAGAAGCCTGAATGCAACGAATTATCAACCAGTGATGATAGCAATCCCCTGTCATTACAAAAGGATTTCGAGGAGATGTTCGTTAAATTGGTCATTTCCTGTGTTCTGTCATGTGCCTATTCAATACTCAGGCTATATTCGAATGCTCACTAGCCTTTTAAAATCCATCAAGTTACACATCCGCTGGATCACACCGCGACCGACAAGAGTAAAAATTGACCAAATGGACAAATTCAACTTATGAGACTTGAGGATACAGTCTCGTTCCTCAGTAGCATACATCTCGTGTACCAACTTATATATGCAGTTCTTTCGTATATTCGATGCATCGCTTCTTCGATCCCTCGGAAGCTGGGCGGCTGAAAATCGCCTCTAATTCCATTAACGGTATGAGTCGATTGCTGGTCCTTATCACCCGAAAATGGGTATTACATGCCAAGAGACTAACGGAAACTTAATTCTCTGCATATGATTTTTTTTTTCCTACCGGTAATGAGATTTTCATACGATTACGTTGTTCCACCATTATGTTACAATTTCATTTGTGATAAGTATACGTTTGACGAAATTAAAAAAAAAAAAAATGTCGAGTTCTTATACTGATTTTTTATGAATCTCTGGCACGATTCCTTGACTCGTAATCAAAGAAAATTCATGAGCCTTATTATTATTAGCTTATAAAATTGTTTAAAATATTTTATATCGCGTAAAAATATTTACAGGTAATTTCGACGATTTTTTCATGAAACCTTAAGTGTTATTTTTAGCAATTTCGTAAATAATCAGTATCAGAGCCAGTAGATTAGGTAAAGGGTATCCTTTACAAAAATTCCAAATGATTTTAATAACAACCAAACAGAAATGCGAACGACTTCCAGCCTTCAAAAATAGCCCCAATGGAATATATATGAATAATATTGAACATCACAAAATTATGCCAATTAAAAATAATAATAAAAATATATTAAAAAAAAACCTTTTTACGGAATGCATACAAAAATAAATGAATAGGCTTTGACAGAATTCCAGAAGCTAACAATCAGTTAACATCTCAACTTCTTCTATAATGTTGTCTGAAGAACAAATATACCTTATGGGGACGAAGAATATTAATGCATTATGCATGAAAGTTTCTTTGAAATTTCATTATGAAAATCTAACAGCATCGTGTCTAAAATATGAAGCATACTTCAAGGGATAGAAATCAAATTTAGGAATCCAGGGTCTGAACTTTAAAAAAGATCATCTTATACCGATATGATTTAAAATTCAAAGACAAATTTAATAAAAAAAAATAATAATAATAATTCTCAACATTTATGTTTAAAATAGAAAAAAAATTAAATGTACAAAAAATATGTTACGAACAGATGTATGATGAACGTAATTGCTAATTTTAAGCGATTTTCCATTGTTTTAAATATTATTTAAGTGAACAATTCATAATTTTAAAAAAATGGTTGAAGCGAATATGTGTCTCGCAGAAGACAATGCTTTGATATTTATTTGGATAGCAAATAAAACTTTTCTAGTTTTTCATGTTATGTGTACGAAAAAACCCTCTTATACATTATTTTTCATATCTTATCACTTCTTTTTATGCACATTCAATGTGTTATACTTCATACGCTTTCAAAATTTAACAATGCGCATCCAAATTTTTTTTTTTTTTTTTTTTTTTCATACTTATCCAATAAGATCTAAAATATAAAGCAATAAAAAAAGTGAAAAAAATATCTAAATAAGCATGTTATATGAGAACTGTAAGGCATTTCCATTCCTCACATGCCAGCCTAAATATCAAATACAAATGCATTTACATACAGTTAAATAACTGCAAAAATTAAAAATTCTCAGTTTCAGCATCATTATTTAAACAACATATCGCCCCCCACCTTTTTTTTTTCACAAGAAAAAATATTTCAGAAACACAAGCATTTTTCGTTAGTTTCATGATTAGAATGGAATTTTAAAACCATTAAAATTTATTCAACTCTAAAATGATAAATTAACAATTTTAAACATTTGCATAATTAATTATCATAGTTTCCACCTAAATTACAATGCACTTCAAAATTGCATTAAAGAATCAAGAATTTTTTTAATACAGTTTATCTCAAAATTATTGTATAGTTACGTATTCTAGAAAATGAAAAGAGAGAGAAAAATATATATAATTAAGGGTGCCATATTCTCTCTCTCTTCGGATGACCTTCAATCCAACTATCATATATGTATTATTTCCTCAAAGGAGTTTTTAAAAAACATATTCTGCTAATTTGAAAAAGCAGTTTTCATGTTAACCTTTCATCGTACTTGAAATAATTTTTCTTGTCTCAATGGAAAGAAGAAAAAAAAGTTTGAAACGGAAAGGAATTTAATTTCCCCTTATCAAGTTTGTCAAACTAATGAAAAAAAAAATCTATAAATATTATTTAAAGATATAAGTGAGAAAACCGAGGTTTAGGTTAATTGTTATAAGCAACGAACATTATTTTTTTAAAAAAAAAAATGGAACAAAAAGACCTAATATGAAACATGTTCGATCCTTCCAAAAATTTACTTAATTTATAAATATTTTGTAACGGAGTGTAGAGTCACACAAAACATTAACAAGATTTAATAAATATTACGCTTAGAAAGAAAAAAAAAATGATCTTAATTTAGCCACATGCTTGAAAAATAAAATGTAAAATGTTTTAAATTTCAAATTACGGCAAAACAGTTCATCGCATTTTCTTCTTCAGTTTACGAATAAAGAAAACAAAGTTATGGGAAGGGAGAGAGAGAGAGAGAAGGAAAAGAAAAAACTTAACGAAATGTTTTGGAAATCAGGCAAAAAATGCTAGTCTCACAACTTTAAAAATCTGCTTTGTTCCACAGTTTTTTGAATTTCTTCATCACACATTAAGACAGCATTATCAATAGACAAATTAAAACAAACTTAATTTTTACATGAGTTTGGTTTTTATCTATCTAAAGCTGTAAGAGAAATTTTATTTCAGATAAAAGAGAAAAGAAATTTTTACGCATTTCAGCTAGTTTAGTTCTTCCCTAGAAAATTCATCCTGTTAAAAAAATTATTCACAGAATGTTTCATGTTTTATCATTAAGTGTATTTACGAACCAAACAAATTGGAAGACAACAAATCTTTTTTTAATTTTGAAATTAGAAGGTAAAAAAAAAGTAAGTATTCAAAAGAATAAAAAATGAAAATTCAATATAAAACGTTAAGACAGAATTTCAAATCATTCTTGAAAATCGTTATAAAAATAAATGATACAAAAAAATTGTTGTTGTTGAAGACCAACTACAAAAATAAATACATTTACTGACTCGAAACTTATGAAGAATGAAGTAAATAGTTTTTGAAGGAAATGATCCAACAAGTCCAGATGTTAGGTTCAGCTTCAATTCTCTCAATCTCGTCGAAAAACGAGAATTTCAAGATATCAAATGTTCCATGATTTCGAGTAATTGCACTTTCAGGAAATGAAAAGTTACGAAAACTGAAATCTAAGCTTATATATATTTATTTGTAAGGTTCGTTCTGATATGGTTGATCTTTATTGGTTTTATCACTTGTTTATACCTCTAATTTTAAGAGTATTGAAAAGAAAGAAACTGGTAGTAACGTCAATCTCGTTTCCCTTGGCACAAATTTTAAGAATTATTTTTTATTAATAGTGATTTAAACTCGGAACATTTGATGATAGTATAAAAAAAAAAGGCAACATTAACTCTGCGATAAAATTTTATTGAAATATGTAATTTAGAACAATTAATTCATTTATATTTAATATTTTTATACAAACATGATTATGAAATTAATATTCGTTGTGATTTCGAGGCAATTTATGCGCTTTTCCATTCTTCAGTTATGAATTAAGATGCAAATAGCTATATTGAAAAACAAATTTTTAAAAAAACATATGAAAAAGAGCCAATTCGAAATCATGTAACAAGGTATAAAATAAGATGCCTGAAATGTTCAATTCACAGGAATACTAAATAAAGTAATTTTTTTTAAAATCATCAAATGACAGGAAAGGTAGGCGATAACTATTTCCAGTATGTACAAATATAAATTACCAATCACAAGAAAAAGGGAAGGAGGGAGATTTACGACAATTTATTAAGTAACAATCACAAACGTGAATCTAAAAAGAATTATATTTTATCATTCAATTTGAAATAAAATGACGCATAAAAATTGTTAATTTTCTGCACATGACAACAAAAGTAGTGGAAAAAAAAACACTTCAAATTCATCATTTATTTTGAAATCCTTCGCCTCCTGGCGAATTTTCAACAACTTAAAAAATAACACTTATCTACATTAGACATATAATATAGATTCCGCAATACATCATTGATACTACGTAATAACAATACGGAACATAAGAACAATTATACAATAACACATAACAATTTACATATTGCTGTCACACGAATTGTCTCACCTTTAATTATAATTTATATTAATAAAATTGCATAATTAGAAACTAAGATGATAAACTATGCATTCTAGATATTGAGTTAATGAGGTTTACTAAATAACTTGAAAGTAATGATATTATTAAACAACTTTTGAGCTTCGAATTTAATCAATAATGATATATGAGTATAATCGAGAGAAAAGATTTTATACCTCTTTTTAAACATTTTACCATTTTGAGATATTTCAAATTACTCCTTTTTCAATTAATTTATTTGTTATCTAATATTTCACCCATAGAATAATTGGAAAAATCACCTAAAATTTTCATCTTTTTTTCCTCTTTTTCTGAAAGTTCTTATATCTTCTGATTCTGTAGCTGTCGGATATTTAACAAGTACAATTATTTTTACTTCGTATATTGATATTTAATTTCTTTTTAATAAAATCACGTTAAAAATTCGATTTTAGGTTTTAAGCTCCAATGAAAAAAAATTTAAATATCAGCTATTTTCTAACACAAGGATAATACAAATGCAATTTGGAAGTTTCATATTATTCTTTCAGGTTGTTTTTATCCCTGGTATTAAAGAATAGAACTCAAACTGAGAAAAAAAAAATTTTAAGATAAAATATAATTTTTTTGGTACATCTCTACCAGAACCATTGCACAGAAAGAAACACATTTTATAAAACTAATCATTTGTGTTTGAGGCTATAAATTTTTTCCAGCATAAAATGTGTTCCATACTTCGTCTACTACACCGTAATGACAAACGGGCTTTAAAACTGTACTTTTAAACGTAAAAGCTGCATATTTATTTAACATTTCTGTGTTTTATGCATACAGTACAATAAGAGCGGATATATGTGTGTTATAATCACAAGAATATAAATTGATATTTGGACGTTTTCGGTTCAAATATGACGTTCGGTGCATGTATCTTGCTCTTCAACTTTAGGTGTAAGTAACCATAAAAGTCAATATTAAATGACAGTTACTTTGCAGTTTTAGAAAGTAGTTAAAATTCTTTCTTACAGAATATATCTATCACATCATAATCTCCACCAATGAACACGCCAACCTCTCTCACGTTGGATGAAAGAACGCATACTCCCCCTCCCCCTTCAACACCAAATGATCTTCTCGTCCATTATCTAAAGTCTGAAAACTTGTATCTCCTCTCCCCCGCGCATAACAGCTGTGCTGGGAAACTTTTTTTTTGTTACTTTCAGAATCCCCTTCCAGCACAGTCGCGGAAGGAAACAGGCGTGTGACACGAACTTGTGTGTGACGCGTCACACACTTTAAGTCTCTCACTCGTTTTAATTTCGTCGTGACCTTGCTGAATTATTTATCGATCTTCATGTGATGTACCTGAATATGAGAAGTCAAGGTGAATTAAGAGACGAAATTCAACGCGAAATGACGAAACAGGCAACACAGTCACGGGGGAAAAAACATGGGTGATGTATTTCGCCTTTCTTTTTGCAGTGAATAATAATGCGGGCGGAAATTAGAATGCTGTGATATTCAATACCAGTGTTGAAAGAATGAATTTTGGAATGCGAACCCAAAGATATATGGCTGCATGTTAAAATTATGAAGTGGTTTTTCCTTCGTAGCGGTACAAAATAGTTGCGATATAATAATAGTAGTGGTTTATAAAACTTCATGTTTTTCTTTCTGTAAGTTTGATGCCATAATGATGTAAATCATGTCTTTTCCAAGATAATTTCGTGTATCAATCCATAAGTTATTCAGGGAAATATATTATGCAAAATCATGTACGGCGATTAATTTTGATCTGATGCAAAAAAAAAAAAAAAAAAAAAGTAAAGGAAAAGGCAGGAGGAGTTTAAAACACAAAAATGAATTCCTGTTCCCCTCCCTCACTTTCCAGCGTTTGATATAAGGAAAGAAAAAAATATGGGCGGGGGAATACAACATCGGATAAAGACTTTTTAATAAATAAATATTGATACATTTAGCTACATTTTAAACAAAATAAAACGTCATATTTAATTACCAGTCTGTGAGCTTGAGCTTTGCTAAAAATGTACTTTGATCAGCCGACGTATTTAATTATTCTACAATAAAAATATGTTTCACATTTTTGCAATTACAGGATTCTGGATAAATTTTAGTGGGCAAGAAAATCGACATTTCAATTTTTAAAATTAGTTTAGAATTCCGATCTTTAACTTTTGGTTTTAAGCTGAAAATTAAGTTTCCTTTCTTAATGGATAAGTTTCCTCACCTCTGTTTCAAAACAAAGAAAAAAGATCTTTGAAAAGATCTTTTTCCTTTGAAAGAGAAAGAGATCACATTCTATTTATAACACATCAATTTTCTAATATAAAAGTAGAAAATTTGAGAATACTTTTATGCAGTGATTTTCAAAAAAATTAAACATATTTTTTCATTGTTGCATTCAAAATCAATTTCCTTTGAGACTTCTTTCACGCAGTAGAAATCGCCTATCAATTCAGCAAAAAATAAGTCATCATGCTGCCACGAATTAAGATTATCAAACAATATTTGTGTAAATAATTCATGTTAAAATCTTTTTCATCTTGTACGTATATACAGAAGAAAAAAAAAACTTCTACCAAAACATCTTTTTAGGACACAAAGATCAGATAAGAAAGGTCATTAAATAATTATTAGCCAGCCTAGATTTTGAAAGCTACACGAAGGGATCGATTGATTCGATTATAGGATATCAGATTAACAACACGTCTTTCGTTGATATTAAAAACACAGCTTGAAATAAATATTATCGTAAGGATTTTTAAAGTATATATGATGTCTTAAAGATTATGATGTAAAAAAGTAACGGAAACCAATAGTGTTTGTGAAAAAAAAAAGAGAGTAGGAACTCTATCTATACACTTTATACAAAAAATAAAATTTTTATAGAAGACATTTTTCAAAATTATGAACTATGTAATATATTTGATACGCAAAAAAATGTAATTAATATTTTACATAGTAATTAAATCATTATTCGGAGCAGAATTTATATCTGTCACTATTTTCTGATTTTATCGAAGGTTTGAAAAACGGGAAATCACGTTCTTCTCGAAATCGTTTTTTACTTCGTTTAACGATCGAAAATTCATTAAAAAGCTACACAAATAAATAAACACAAATGCGAAATATTTATAGGCATTTTGAAGGGTTTTCAAATAATGAGAGAGAAAAAAAAAGCTTTTAAAAGTTATCCAATTTATTTTGTTTATTTAGAGAATAATATTTGAATATGTATTAACAATAGAAGAAATAAAAAGAGAGACTTCTAAACTTTTTATGCCGATCATGTCACATATTAAAATTAAATTTTTAAGAAAACCTTTTACCCATTCTAAATAAATACGTAACAATGCTCTCAAACAATTTCATTGGAAGATTGAATGCAGTTAATTAAGATAAACACAATTTAAGGGGGGGAAATATTTCTTAGTAAAGGAATTAAATACTTAAACAAAAAATAATAATCAATTAACATACTTTGTCTTAAAAAAATTTAGTAAACTCTTATGAATAATTTTGTAAGTTTTTTCATTCCACCGTGAATTAAAACTAAGTATAAAATCATTCCTTTTTTTTTTTTAATGAATTACTGAATTGCAGTGAATTACAAAATTTGATATTTTCATTACGGTTGCAACTAATTAATAACTAAAAAAACATAAAAATTTCAAAATTATATATTTTTTTAAAAAAACTAGTCACATTTTCACATACCACCTTTCTTTTGCTTACATGAAACGAATATTAAGATTCTGTTTTAATTGTAGCGAATTTCAAAATCTAATTCTCGAAACATATATGTAGAAAGTGAAGTATCACAAGAATCCATTGTAATGTATTACAACAGAAAAATTTAAGACGGAGAAAAAAAGCGATCAATTATTTTCTGACGCAGCTGGGTTTTTCAAAAATGACTCAGACATGACAAATGCAACTTTTGCTCTTTCGACAAAAAGTCGTCAGTCTGTTAAAGAAAAAGAAAAACATAACGCAGAATTAGTAACACATACAGGTGATTCCTTAAACCAAATAAATAATAAAAACCCACGATTCTCAAGCATTTGTATTTGGTTAAATTATGTTTAAAATATAAATTTTAAAATCCTTTCTCTAGTATAATTAATATCAATGAACTCTTATTGTACCTAGCATATTTTCAAAACAGTAACAATTAGATACGATTACATCTTAAGAAATTCTTAAATAAACTGGAGAAAAAACTTTTTAAATTTTTTTTTCATTTCATCGTCTTCATCGAATAGAACTTCACAAATATTTTTATAAAATCACTCAAAGTCTCAGAGTATTTTTGGAACGTATAAAATTTGGGTTTACCCTTGAGTAAAAAAAATCTCTTTTAGCTTTAGCCTTGTAGATTCCAAAATATTTATTTAATTAATTTTTTGAAAGAGCATAAATTTTAGAAGTGATCCAAATACCTGATGTGAAATCCTGTGATGAAATGAATACTCCTCTAAACACACATTTCACATGCAACATTGATTTCTTTTGAAAATACAAATTATTTGGTTACATTTAATAATTATAAATACATTTCTTAAGGTAAAATATATCACGAAATTCTGAGTTTAAATCTGATAGCAAAGACAATGTATGAAACAATATATTTCCCTCTTAACTTTCATACTACACCTCTATCTCAGGATGGAGGAAAGGACAACATTTCTTTTTTGTTTTGTTTGTTCTTATTGCACAATATACAATAAATAAATCTTCCTTTTCATATTTAAGTACAGCAACAACTTTAAATGCTGAAGCTCGCAATTTCATTTTTGCAGTATTTGAGAAAACAAAATTGCATATTTCTGTTATGGGATGACATTAAAAAAATATGAAGAAATTTATCAAATAATATTTTAAAATTTTGAATGTAATAATCAAAAATGCATTATTTAGACATAAGCCAAAATTTTAAAGTAATAAAATCGATACAATTAAATTACGATAATCTACCTTTATTTTCTCTTTTTCAAGTATTAATTTAAAAGTAAACTAACAGTTAATAATAAGGCGACTGCAAATATATTCTTCCATGATTTAAAAAAGAATTGACTGTCCGATGAAAATGAAGTTTCGTAACAGTTTTTAGAACAAATCATAAGAATCCCAAGTCTATGTAAAGGCTCCTTTATTTCATTTAAGGCTACACAGTACCCTAAAAATGACAAATTTATCGAAAAAAATTTTTTGCATTTTCCTGTAGCCCATACATTTGGGAATCTTGGCCCCAAATTTTAGATCTATTAACCAATTAGTTTTTAAGATATTTGAAGTTTTCTGAGCATTGTCAGTCACTATTTTTGACAGCTGAGGGGGGCGTGGTTAGTTTCGGTTTCATTTTAAAGCATTTTTCCATTCTTAAATTTAATTAATTACTGATATTTTTTAAATAATATCGATACTTGCAGAGAAGTAGATATTAACTTCAACTTTCACTACTAAAATCATTTATGTTTGTTTATATTTTGAGTTCTTGATGTGCTTATAGTTACTTAGCCAAAATTGATAAGAAAAGGTATTTCTCAAGACCAATATTTATTCTGCATATAATTTTTATAATTTAAAAGCTTTTTTAAATTGTTTAAGTTAAGTTTCTTCTGTTGAGAAAATTCCACGGACAAAACTTTCATAGCTTGAGAAGAGAAGCAACATTTCTAAGAGATGGAGTACTGCTAAAAATGACAATTCTAAATAACTACAAAACTTCAGAAAACAAATGTTTTGAATACGAGTGCTGCAGATAAAAGTATGTTTCAAATTACATTATAGTGGATACTGAATGTTTGTTTACAGATAATTTAAGCAATATTTGTCATATTGCATCTTTAAAACTTTGCTATGGTCAAAGAAATAGATTTGCATATAAAGTGAATGTTGTATGTGTTAATTGTGACCAAACCTAGAGTGAAACATGTTCATAACAATTAATTGATGCTATATTACATCAAATATCAAATGTTAGCAAGCATCAATTTTTTAATGTTCCATTTGATGTAAATATGAGATTAGTGCAAGGTATGTTAAGTTTGTGACTTGGCTACTCATCGTTGGAAAAATTCTGCATGCATATGAATTGAAATATAATGTTTAGTAAAACTTTTAAAAGACATATGAGCCAAAAGTTCAGATTGGACATCTTGTTGGGTCAAATCAGCCGTTGCTTTATATTCGTAAAGATGTCATTGAGGCGTAGGGCTCAAGGAATGATAAAGATATAGTCGGTATTGGAATGTCATATGATGGAAGCTGGTTGACAAGTGAACATACGTCAACGTCAAATATCGGAATAGGATATGTTATCGACTTGCTGACTGGCTTTGGGATAGACTACGAAGTAATGTCAAAGCGGCGTGGAGAATGTAAACAGACTAAATTTGAGCTTGGAGAAGAAAGTGCTGAATTTCATATTTGGTACAAAGGACAACAAAATGTTTGTAGTACAACACATGTCGGATCATCTAGTGCAATGGAAGTAAATGCAGCTTTGAAATTATGGGAAAGATCTGAGAGTATTAGTTTCCGGGACACAATCTTGCTCTTTGACTCTTGGTGTTTTTACCAGTTATCATTAGCACGTGGAAAAAAATCAGGTATTCACAAAGATTGGGTAAAAATAACAATCAACGAAGAATATTTGCCCAAAATCTTGCCTATTTATCAGCGATTAGCTTCAACTGAATTATTAAGCACATGTGTCAGAGGTTTGACACATAATTCTAATGAAGCATTACATTCGATGATATGGGACAAATATTCCAAAGAAAATACAGCTTCTAGGAGTCGTGTTGATTGCCATGTCGAGTGCAATACCTGAATTTATTGTTGGAACATTAAAAGCTCTAAAAACATTTCAGGGTGCTAATTGAATTTGTAACAAGTTTGTCATCAGAACATTTAGTGTACTTTATTCATTGTAGGAGAACCTATTTCAGAAAGAAAAGGAAATCTGCAAATTTTAAAGTTGCGCAGAAAAAAATAAAATTTGCTAAATTGCGTCGATTTAAAATTCAGAAAAAGTTAGGTGCTATGTACAAACCTGGTAGTTTTTAACTTTTTTTAAACTTTTATTTATATCATTATTATTTTTTATAAGTGTATTGTGTTTTAAAACTTTTGTGAAATTATTATGTTAACTTTAAGCTGAATAATCTGTCGTCGTAACAAATGCTATATCGATATTTTGCAATAACATATTTTGAATAAATAAAAATATTTGCCATAATATTTAATTAAAGTAGTGTTTTCATATATTATATAAGTAGTTAAATAATATATTAAAAATTTAGATCTTTGCAAGCATTATTAGTTTTTGTTTTATGCCTTTAAAAACTTTAAATGCATTTTTCTCAGACTTTTATTTTTGAAGATGTAAGTGTTTTCTAATCCCTAAGGCTTTTTTTCTGTTCAAGATAGAGTCTTGAAATTTTTTATACATACTGAGATATATGTGTTCTATAAAAGTTAGTATGGATTTAGGTCTGGGATCCCTAGTTATTTTTTTAAAAAATGTTAAAGTTAATATTTTAAAAATTTTCCTGTTTTTTCCAGGTTTAGCTAGAAAAATAATTATTAAAAATCAACAAGGGAACAGATTTTTAAATCCATACTAACTTTTGTTTGCAATAATGTATGAAATATAAATCACTCAAAATAATTAAAAAATTTCAAAAATTGTGTATTTTATAAGGGTTTAAAAAAACTTCAACATTTTTAAATTTTTTTAAATTTTAAAATAAGGACTAGTTAAATTGACTTTTTATTTTCAGAATCAGTTTAATAATATAGTATGAAAACAATACATAAGTTACTTTTAATATTACTGTCTCCAAAAAAAATTTTTGAAAGAGAGTACCGTGTAGCCTTAAAAAAAAAATTTCATTTCATCCAACTTTACATTGTCAATGTATGTCTTATGGTTACGATCTACTTTGAATAAATATTATTACTACCCATTATCTAGAAAATGCTATCCATAGAATTGTAAATCCAACATTTGATTCAGCTCATTAAATATGCTGATAGTATCTCCATAATACGCAGTATTTTATTTCAAAAACTTAAACGGAACTAAAATGATACTTATGAAAGTAAAAGAATCAAAAATATAAACACTGGTTTCAGAAACTACTAAAGAACAAACCAATGATAAACCAAATAGTTCTCCATACACAAAGATAATCATCATCCACCCTTTGAATAAATAGTTCGATAAAGAAACTATTACTAGTCATTCTAAATCACGAGATGTAAACGGTTTCTCGAGTAAAAGGTAAAATATTTATCATGCACAATATAAAAATACTCTGTGGCGAGCGCGCAGTATATTACAATTTTACAAAATAAATATCTCTTTCCTTTAAAGTAAGTATTTTCTCTGCATTTAACATCCCTCTCTTGTGGAATATTTTTCTTTAATGTTTCTATTTTTTTCTTCAAGATTTTTTTTTTTTTTTTTCACTTATCTTTCAATTTATATCATATTCTGATATTTCAGGTTTTTGTTTACTTCAGCTTACTTTCTTTCGAATTTATAATTTTTCTTATCCAGTTAAATTTGTTTATTGCAGTATCATTCACTTCTCATTTTGCAATTTTTAACTTTTTATTTTTGTTTGTGTTTCTTTTCTAAGTCGTTCATTTGTGATTTTACATTACTTATAATTTTAACTTTGAATTAACTTTCTAGTCTATTTGTGAATTTTATATATATATATATATATATATATATATATAACTAATAAGTACTTGTACACATTATCAACTAACGATATAACCGTGATTTTATCCAACCGTTGATTGTACAGCGGATTTGTCAAATAATTTATTCAAATAATCTTTTAATAAGCAACAATTTTTGCAAACGAATAGGTATAAAATGGAATTTTTTTTCCTTTAAATTTCTCTTTTCTTTCATAAACAGCTTTAGGTATTTAATTCAAAGAATTTTCTAATATAAATCTTATTAGCAAAAATCTTAAA
Organism: Nephila pilipes; assembly: GCA_019974015.1. NCBI lineage: Eukaryota > Metazoa > Arthropoda > Arachnida > Araneae > Nephilidae > Nephila > Nephila pilipes. The sequence continues at coordinate 533,148 of BMAW01070488.1, read as the reverse complement.
ATAAACACAGTTTGGGAAACTTTCTGAGTTAATTTCACTGACAGTTTATTTCCCTTCAAAGTTTTAGAATGAAAAACCGAAAATGATTTGATTCTGTTTCACAAAAAGCACAACAGCATGAGCTCTTAATCAGGATCCATGGGTTGCGAGTCCGTGAAACAAATTAAACGCTTGGGTCCACGAACATTGCATGAAGGTAAAAAAACTATCATAAAATTCAGAAAAAAATTAATTAGATGCTATATTTCATTTCTTAAAGGGTCTCAGGACTTTAAGTAATATCCGCAAAAGCACAAAAAAAAAAAAAAAAAAAAAAAAAAAAAAGGTTTTAGCCAATCTAACTTACCAATGAATGATATTCATATTTTTTAACATTAATTCTCGTTTTTTTTTATATTATTTTAAAAAATTCTTAAGAAGTTACAAAAAAATATTTTATTACGCGCCGGACTCTGAAGTAAAACATTGATCAAAATTTACAAAAGTTACGTTATCTAGCAGAAAAATGTTCAGTTTTGAAGTTATACATATTACTTTTCAAATATTTAGAGGAATAAAAAGTTTTTAGTACAGAAAATTATGAAATTTTAGGAAAAAAAATCCAATTAAAATTGATGCATAATTTTTTACGTAAATAATTTGCATAAAGGTTCATTTAGAAGTCATAAAGAAACTTATTTTGAACATGTGTATGAAATTTCCAACTAGTATGATAAATAGTTTCTGAGCAATCCTGCGCACAAGCTAACATTTTTTGTTTCGAGAAAAATGAAACTCAAGCTGAAAAATAACAAAAACAAATTAAACAAGATTCAATTTTTCTCGATAACTCGGGAAGTTTTAAATGTGTTTTGCACCAAAATGTTCAGAAAAGATGGGTCTCTAACATATAATTCCTCTTAAAAAAAACGTAATTTTATAAATTAAGGGATCCTGAGGCCCCTTAAGGCTCCCGTCTACCGCCCATTTTGATTTCGAGGACGTAATGTTAATCCTATGGAATTTCGACTTTAATTCTCACATCATTTCTATTTGAATGCAAGAAAGTGCATCTGAAAGAACAAGAAATAATGAGTGTTTCTGTAGAATTACTTTTTCCCTCTTATTTTGAGAAATAATTTTACCCCTATTTTAATGATCTGTTTATGAGTTTCCGGTCTTTAACAAATATTTTGAAACTATAATTCGGGAGGAAAAAGAAATTCCGCAAAAGCCTTTCATTATTTTTTTGCTTTTTCAGATGCATTTTATTGCATTCAAATAGAAAAGGTGTGAGAATTAAAGTCGAAATTCCATAGGATTAATATTACGTCCACGAAAACAAAAATGGCGGGTAGACGGGAGCCTTAAATATGTGTAAACCAAAGTTTAGTGCCGTTATTCAAGATTAAGCCGTAGTCTTCAAAGAGACAAGTTTTTAATACATTACATTTTGTCCGGAATTTCCCACATGTAATGCATTTATGTGCTTACATAATTTGGTCTATTAACAAAAACTTCTGTATTATTAAAATTTACATATTGTAACAACATGCAAAAAAAAAAAAAAAAAGGATCCAGCACATATTTTGGTGTATTAATTACTTTTTAATGTAACAAACTAATATATTTTATATTATTTTATCATAAATACACGTTTGGATAAGGGAAAGTGGAACTTTACTAAAGTGTCAATATTATCGGTAACAAACCTCGTAATTTAAAATCTCGATTTGGTAATGAAAGTGATACTTTTTAAACTCTCACAAAATAAATTAAGAAAGCTCTTCGAAACTCAGTTGCATTAAACGGCCAGCAGCGTTTTTATTGTTTTACAACAGTTCCCGCTGAAATCGAAATTCGTGCGTAAAGTACGATGATTGTGATCATTCCTCCAATCTCACGTATCTTCAATGATTGCACAATTTCAGTGTTCGTGTGACTTTTATTAATTTCAGAAAATAAAAACTTTCGTCAATGCATATTCTGCAATCAAAATCGGGACATGTAATTTGTAATTAATCACACGTTTTGCGATTAACAGATGACCAAATCTCGAACTTAAGTGTACGATAAATTATTCGTGCAAAATATATTCCTTCAAGTAAACACAATATTTAATTTTATTCTTCCTTATATTACAGAGAAAGAGATGCCTCAGGCAACTGGTACTCTGACAAATACATTGCCAAGACATAATTTGATCAAATAAAAATTACAACGAATAATAAATCCTTAAAATGATTTTCAGAGAGCAACATTTATCTGTGTTTATTATTCAACCACGAATGACATACTATAAATTTTTATAGCAAAAATGAAATGGGGAAAAAATGAATTATGTCATGCTTTTACCTCTTTTATGTAATCGATTCTCACATTTTAATATCTAAACCAATGCAACCAATAAATACCAAAGTTTAGTTAAAAGCCCTTACTCATAGAAGACAACTCCATCTTAACTTAGAAATTTTTCTCAGACGCCTTCAAATGCTTAAAGAATTCAAACATTCATAAGTTATTGCATTTTGGAAAAGGCCATAAATAGAAAACACCTCAAACTTTCTCAGATAAAAGAGTTTCCTGTACGAATGACCTTTTCAGAAAAATACCGAGTATTCCATGCACAATTTAAACAATCGTTCCGTCAACTTGTATGTTTTGTTTATTGCACCATCGATCAACCACAAGAAATTTTTCAAGAGCATTAATCATCGTGTGAATCATGTTACACGTTTTTTTTTTTTTTTTAACTTGAATGTTAGTACTAAGCGCAAAATTATTCTTTCAGACTTAACATTAAACAACCAACTATCGTCAAATTCAACTTTTATATTGATTTTATTAAATTAGAGCGCAAGCGTTATTAATGGCAGTAATCATTTCTCCAATCTTAATAATTAAACACAAAAACAATTTTTAAAGCGATACAACAAAAAACGGCAAAATATTCCGTTTGCATTTTCACACAAAATAATAAAGAACTTTTCAAACCATCTGTGCAGGAAAATGAGAACAATGTGGCAAGTTTAAATATCATTACAAAAGTTAATAATTTTAGACAAAAAAAAATATTATATTCTTTCGAATTGAACAAAAAAATAAAATCTAAAGATACATCCAAAGTGATCACAAGAAACAAATTAATTTCATTGGTATGTTATATTGAATCGTTACATTACTTCATACTCAACAGATAAAGTGAGTTTGTCCAATCTTCATAGTCTAGAATTGTAAGACTGTATATTAGGAACACATCATTATCTTGGGAAGGGGAGGGGGAGGGAGTTTATAGCAAATGATACGAGGGTGGTGCAAAAAGTACTTGTATCTGAAGACAGATGGCATGAATTAGGTAAATTGTTGTTAACATTGGGTGCTGCCATCTGTTAAACGGAGCCGAAACAAATTGGACATTGAGTTAGTTTTGATTTGGTAGTCATTTGTTGCCACGACGAGTTGTCACCGTCGATGATAAATGGGTTCCTCCTTACACATCGGGAACCAAGCAACAATCAAAACAATGGGTTGTTTCCGGTGAATCTGCTCCAAAGAAGGCGAGGATAATCTCATTGGTCGGAAAAGTTTTCACGAAAAATTTTTAAGGTACGAAAGGCGTCATTATCACGAATTCGAGTAACTGAGACTACGACAGCTATCTAGTAAGTCATAATGCTTTCTAAAAACAAACCATTTTCGATGTTATGAGCACCATCTCTTGATGTTTCTACGGATTTATTGAATGAACCTCGTAGCGAAAATTTCAAGACATGGGCTGCCAGACCTTTCGTGTAGCATTAAATTTATCTTATCAAAAACTTCAGAACTAAAGCTTCACACGAAACAGGATTCGAATTCAAACCTTTTTGGATAACCATTGCTCTTAAAAATAGCTCTATTCTATTCATTAGATGAAACTAATAAAATATAGGACTAAGAATATTTTTAATGATCTACGATTTTAGTTTGTAACATGGGCTATTCGCGAACATTCCCTTAACTAACACATAAAATTACTTTCAGACTTGGTATTTCAGTTTACAGGCCCTTTCAAACCAAATGAAAAGTAATTATGCACAATAAGATAAGCTTTAGAAGTGCAACGAATATATGTAAAAAAAGTCGCATAAAATATACCAAGAATTGAATATAGGCTAGAAAGGTTGCAGTAGCGTATACAGATAGCAAGAGTGTGAAGGAATTGAATAGAGCGCGGGAGTTACTTGCATGTCTGGTATCTAAAAGAAACGAGGACCCGACGCAGTCTGGTCGAAGTTGTCTCCATTGGGAATCAACTCACATCAGAACCCAAGTATTCGGGTATGGATAATGGTTGCTATATTTGGGAGAAGTTATTGGTTACCGTGAGGAAGGACAGTAAACTAGTAGAGAGGATTCCTCTTTTTTCCTAACATAAATAAATAACGCTTTGAAGATTACTTGGTTTGAACTGTTATTGTGTGACAACTGTTATTGAATTATTATTGAACTGCTATTGTGTGACAACTGTTATTGAATTATTATTGAACTGCTATTGTGTGACAATTTTAATTATTATAACTGAAAGAAGTAATTTAGAGACTTAAGAGCTGTGATTAGATTCATATTTAAAATGACCGATGGGTCAGGTAGCACGAAGGTAGTACAAGATACGCAACAAGTTTAACTTCAATAAAAACTACAAACACTAAAAGCATAATTAGTTTGTTTTCAATTTATGAGGTTATCCATAATTTTTTTTTTATAAAAGTATAAAAATATTTAATACCTTAAAAAATTTTACAGCAATATTTCCGAAATAAAAAAAAAGTATATTCAACAAAAAACAAAACATAAAACGACATTAAACAGCATTGAGTTCTCCCAAATATCCCTAGGTTACATTTAATACATACAGGGAAAGAAAAAAATATATTTAAATAATTTATTATATATTTACTTCAATTACTCATTGATCAAGGAAAGTCCCAAATGTAATTTGTTAATAATCCCAACACTAAATCACTACGTGAAAAAAAAAAATCACTATTTACGTAACGTTAACTCTAAGTATTTGATTACTTCAAAATGAATTAAAAAGACGAGTTTCTCCATTAACATATCCATATATCCATCCATAACGGAAAAATTTTCACGCTCCAAAGTACCAAAACCCTTGATTCATCCATCATCCTCGCCAGAAAAGCTGCGACATCTCTCCCAACGCACTGCGATTTATCTCCGTCGATTATTTCCGGTATATTCCAAGTTAAGAAACATGCTATCTGTTACAAACTTAACTTTTTCTTATCGACGCTAAAGAACTAGTTAAAACATGGAAAGTCTGAAAATAATTTCCCTTTCCTCCAGTTTAATTCTCAGAGTGCAGCATACATAAGTAAAGAGAAAAATGCGGTGTCAGAAGTCGGGTAAAATAATTAGGGGGGAGGTCGGAAGTGAGCAATTTATCGCGCCGTTACAGTCGACGCCTGACAAAATTAAGAATTACTAACGGTTTAGGCGAGGGGGCCTAATCCGGATTCGAGGCAGACTTGCACACGGCCATGTTTAATCTTCTTAATGGTCTTATTTTCTGAGGAAAATGTAGAATGTATTCTGAAAGAATTCCTTACATATTACTCAGGCGAGACAGAATGGATAAATCCCTTTATTTTCCAACAGGGAATTGTTAAAGCACTTGTTATTGGGTGGGCTTTTAAACAACGTTAAAAGGCACGGTTGTAGGAGAATACTGTTCCAGAGCTTAAATACAAGCCTCTGTTAATAAATTAAAGACTCTTCTAAATACCTATTAACTACGATTAAGAAAATACGAGAAGGTAACAGGCTGGATCAATACCAAAACAATTCTAGGAACACATTTATTTAATGCACTGATATCACGGACGAATTTAAGTATGGTATATATGTGTATTTTTGAATGAAATGCGTATAATTCGTAATATTTTTAATGAGTTCAAAATGCATTCCACTACGCTAAAAAAATGCAGCATTAAGCATTGAAAAAGAGTAAATGAATGAAGAAAGTTGATGTTTACGGTGTAAGAGCCAAATCTAGCTATATTACGTCAAACACGTGTGTATGTGATCTAGATGCAAGAAAGATGGAATTTTTTTTTAAAAAAAATGGAGGATCGAAAGTATCACTAGATTATACCAGGGGCGCGTCACCCATGTTTACCAAAGACGGTAAATCCCACGGGAATGGAAAAGATCACAATGATAACTCGGGGTCATGGTATCCAAATTTAAATATAGAAAAAAAAGACCCTAACGGGTGATAAAAAGTTCTAAAAAAAGGATAACAATGAAGATAAATGTATTCGCTTTTTTTAATCCAGAAATATTTTTTTATTAATATTTTTATTAACTATGTTCACAAATTTGAAAGAATGCAGAGTTAAACATGAACGGGTTCCCCAGCGCATCTCCTATCAACAAACTTCGGAGCTGCTTTACCACATTTGATGTGAGAGCCTTGCCTTATAAAAGAACCGTGATGTAAGTAAATTAGTTATACTATATACGAAGAAGTATGGTGAATAGACCTGAGGAGATAAAGGATGTCACAGGAACGACATAGAGCAGGGCTGACCAACCTCTTGGCTACCATGCGCCATTTTTTTTTTGACAGATGAGTTTAGATGCGCCAAAAAACTCGGAACTCCGATTATACAGTTTTACGCTCATGGTTGAAGGTTAGTATATAGAGATAAGAATAGAAACCGCTTCGCTTAGAGGAGGAATGGAATAACTTAATCACGCAGTCAAATTAACTCATTTACACCAGTTTAATGAAGCACCAATCTACAGTAGTCAGGAATGATCTCCTGTATGAGAGGGTGATCGCTTCATGATGGTCCTACAACTGCCACAGAGTCTCATTTGATGAAAATTCTGGACTCTCGCAAAAACTCTGCTTCAAAACTCGACACCCCCATGGCTTAATCAGAACTGACTGAAGCGCTACTTGTGATCGTCCAATGCGCCACGGTTTGGCCGCCCCTGATACAGAGCTTAGATCAATTGCAAGACGATTTACAGAGCGTGTTCGCACACAGGTCCCGTAATTAGAAGTCTTCTTGAATTAGATCCATTTTTTATAAGTCGAAAAAAAAAATGTCAAGAGTTCTCGAGATAAGTATATATCTTTGTTATAATATTTTGTTAAGAGCGAGTTAAAATAACCGTTCCACATATTTAATTTATTTTGATATTGATCATTCAAAGAGCTGAAGAAACTGGTTAAACGTTCAGGCTGATCATTATTGATTTATTAAATCTCTTGCAATGAGGATAATTCGTCACAAAAAGAGAAATAAAAAGTTGGGTGCAACCGATAACGTTATGTACATACATACATCCTTTTGAAAGCAAATGTCATTTGATAGTTGAAGTTACTATTTTATGGTTAAGTAGATATTGCACAGATTCAAACGTTTACAAGATATAAAAGTGTTAATATCTGGGAAAACCTTATTATAATAGCTCAGATGAACACTGTTTCACATACGTATTAAAACCGTTATCAATTACTTCACAGCATAATATTCATAGAATACCGCTTCACTTACCGAAAAACATGAAGTTCCAAAATAAATTAAAGATTTTAAAGAACATTTATTTACTACTGTTTCGATGTCCCTTCAATGCACTATAGTTATGATACGATATGAATGACGTCGAATGGAAATAGTACAGAACAATAAACTATTTCAACAAAACAAAACAAAATTTTATTTTTATTCATTGAAGAAATTTCAAAATAATATAGGAATTAACAATCCATAGAATGTAAATATCAATGATACAAATTTCGTACAGTAAATTTATTTTTAAAAAATAAACATCACTCAATATATTTTCTTCTATAAAGAAAGATAATTGTTCTTCGACAAAACAAAGAACAGCTTAATGATTAATTTGTAGGATGAAAGACTCTGACCCAATAATTGACAGTATGAATGCTCAATTGCTCTATGAACGAAAAACACTGCGGAGGGGCGAATGGAGAAGGCCTCTTGAAACTACGAATGCCGAATCCTGCTAAGAGACTGATGGACAACAGAAGCATTGTAAAGAAGTACGTGCGACAGCCACGCCTATCAGATAAAACAACTTTCGTACTTAATGTAATTACTTAGGAGTTACGCATAGGACGATATGATGATAGATCATCGAGCAAGACCCTCTACGTAAAACTGGAGCAGTAAAATGGCCTTTTACATATTGCACATAAGTAGCATTGTAGAAAGAACTAGCATCTTGAAAAGAGCCATTAATACTGATGACAAAGCGCCGGGATTTTCCCAAAATATTCGTATCAAAAGAAATCATTGTGGGACCTACCGCGTGTTTAGCGGATATGTTAACCAATACGTCTCGAGTACACGTTTCTGATTCAATGACAGATCCCTCTCTAAAGCGTATCTTCTTTTTATCTGTAAGAATACAAAGAGAAAGAAAATAAAAATGGTGAACGTCGCATCCAGCCACCTCTAAAGTAAAACGCGAAATATTTTTTCCAGAATAATCAAGCAGTATCGCTGAAAAAATTTTCTGTCCATTCTGAGCATGATATTGTAACCATTATGGTTTGTATCCACCAGCTCTCAATCCAGGGAAATGAAGTAGGAACATCACTTAATACAATAAAAAATAACTTACACTTCGAGACTGAATTCGAAGAAGCTTTATAAAGGATTAGAACGGAAAACAAACAATTCTACAGATGGATAATAAAACACCATTTAAAGCAATACTATGAAAAATTAATTAAATTTTTAATTAGCCACCCAAAAAGGCTATTGTTTTAGGTGGGATCATTTTTGACGTATCAAATCACTTTATAATTTTTTAACATTTGCTTCAATTTTAATTACATTTAGCTCAAAAATATTCAATTTAATAAAAATTATGGTTTGCTTTAATTTTAATTCCACGTACCAGATATAATATTCAATTTAATAATTTATCGTTTCTTTTGATTTTAATATCGGAAAAGTATACTATACTCCATTTCTCGATATTTCATCGTTTACCTTCATTCTTATATTTGAGTAATTTAATAATAATTATTAAAAAAAAAAAAACGCACCTTGGGTGGCTAATTCTGTTCTTTGCAAAACTTTGCATAAATTTTTTGAATTCATGGTTTTAAAAAGTGCTCATTTGTTTTCTTGAAATAATTTCATTTGCAATGCTAAAGAATAATTACTAAAAATTCTGCATAAGCTTGAGTCATGAGTGAGTGAAAGTGAAGTGTAGTTATTGGCGCCAAGAGCCAGGTGTGGCTATGCTGCGCCAAACAAGATGTAACTGTTCCTTTTGGGAAATAAAGTATGAATTTCCAGACACTTGGAAGAAAAATGGGGCAAAAAGATAAAATTTGAAAAGAAAGGAGTGTCGAAAATTGAGAATGATCGCTAGAGTATGCCGTGCGCGCGTCACTTGTGTTTACAATAAACAGTAACCCCCAATGGAGAGAAAAAGATCACTCAGGTACCTCGGTTCGTGAGACCCGTACTCACCTTAAGAAGGTAAGCCCTAAGGGCAATGCTTGTGTCATAAAGGAGAATATGTTAATATTATTCACTTTAAAAAATAAAGGCTATGTGTAATTTATTTATATAAATTTTCCTAAAATGCACTATATGTCACATTTGTATGAATGCCACAAAACTCTTTACGATTATTATGTAAAAAAAAAGATAAAACTCGTAATTACAATTCAATTTGTAAGATCATGCCTAAATATTCCTACTTCATGCCTAAATATTCCTACAGTTAATAAGGAGATTCGCTTTTTTTTACCTATATTTAATTTATTGGGCAATTTTATTTGGTGTTTATTCCTTACAAGATTGACCTTTAAAAATTCGAAAGGACGCATAATTGAAGAGAGAAAAGAAATTTTATTGATTTTTAGAAAATTAAAGTACAATGAACGATTCTTAACTAGACATTTTGTGCTATAATTAAAACATGTTTTTCAATCAATAAATTATTTTGAACATTATTACCCAACAAAACAAATTAAATAATAATATGCCTTTAAGAATGACATTTTCCATCAGCAATTCGAAAGTGTTTACATTTTTACCGAAAAACGCTTTATAGATTTAAAAAAGCGAAGTTATTATCCGAAAGATTCATATTGACTTCTTTCAACCACACAACACAACTCTTTGCGTTGCTCTTTAAATATCGCTACATTTAATTAGACGAATTTCTCTAAGTTTACAAGCATTTCCAATAATTAGCTTCAACGCAAGAAAGAAATGGGACGGGGATATTTCAATCCAGCCATTTTCCTTCAAAGAATAAACTTCGTAGAAATTTCTTGGAATAGGCAACATCTCTCCTAACGTGACGTGATGACAGTGGGAAAGTGAAGCACCTGGAGACTTTTACTTCCATCGGACTAACGCAGAATTACTTTGATGCGAAACAAGCCACTAATTAAGGAGACCGTCTGCACTAGTGTGTGTCCTCGGCCGTCAAATGCAGGTGGTGATAAAATCGATGACTCTTACTCTACACGGATTCCTCAAGAAATTGATCATTCTTTTCTACACAAACAGCAGAGGAAAATTCGATGCTGATAACAAGTGTTTTCTGTACATAACCGAAATAAGGAGAAAGATAACAATTAAAAGAAATGAACATGAATATGAATTATTACTTTTGGAATTGCTTTCATTTGGTCACATTCTAAATGTACAAACATTTGAGAACCCTTATAAATCTCAAAGGCAACATCAGACTCAGATTTTTTTACACGCATACAACACTTGATAACATCAATGAAATTCCAAAAAATAATAATAAATGATTCTTGAAAAAATTCTATTGCCCTTAATAAAAAAAAAAAATAAAATAAAAACCTGACATGAGAATACATAGAAGGGACTTTTAATACTGAAAACTCACGATATGTAGTCCATAGTTGAATAAGACTTCCACACGAAATGTTAATTAGGTGCGATTCAAAATGTACATTATTTTGAAAAATCTTATAAATCTGAATTTAATTTTTAAAAAATATAATAAGAATCTCCGGCTCAATAGTAAACTTTAAATTGCAAAAGCGTTAATCAACGTATACTATATTATAAATGCGAAAACCACAGAACAATGAAGTATTAAAAAATAGGACTTGAAAGAAAGAGGTTTTAAATTAATCCAAATGTTCATATTGCGATTTACTTATGTTTTTATTACGGCTAATTATCAACAAGCAATCGAAAAAGAATCATAGGTAAAAAAAATGTTTGTAATTCAAAATTCCGATTCTCTCTCGAAACTTGAGAAATTCTAATTTCACTTCAACATAAACATGAATACTTTCTGAAATATTTATACCCTCACGTTAAAATTGTTGAGCACTAAAGCATGGATATAACATAATAATATAATAAAATTTGGAACTTTTAAAAATTCAAGTTTAAAATAATGTAACAGAAAATTTAAAGGACCGATTTCAAGTCAAAATCAATAAATATCATAATTAGAAGAGTACCGATGAGTAAATGATTTAATTGTTATTAATAATATATAAGAATAATGGAAAATATAAGATTATTCAAAAACATAATCATAAAAAAAGTAATCTTCTTATTTCATTCAGCTTTCATTTTGAAAATAACCATTAGAGCCAATTTTACTTCGCAAAAATGCAACAATGTTTCGAATGCATTCTCATTGAAAAATTGCTATTCTTTTCAAACCCATTCAATCAGTTTTCAGTAATATGCATTCATATCAGATGGCTTATCAAAGCAGATTTGCTTACATACGCTACAATAAAGAAAAAAACAATACAACGAAGAAACTTTACAAAAGGCTTTTCAGCAGGAGGCAAGTCTGCAAATGCTGCTTCAATTCCAAGAATCTTGATTCATAAAATAGTAATTACATTCAATGCGATGTTTTTGGACTCACAGCTCTATTCAATGAAAAAGGAAAATTTTTATTTGCAAAATTTTGCTCCCTACTTTTCATAGAATATGTTCCCTTTGTTTTCCAGTGGATCGTAAAATAGATTACTTTTAATATCTCCCTGAAACCCAGTTTTAATTCCAATTGCATTGAAAATTATTCAATGGTTCTTTCACGAATGTCTGAACATTCAAATTATTTTTAAAAAAAGTTAAGCAACTCCAAAAGAAAATGCAATAAACGGTTTCGATTAACAGTCACTATTTTTGAGGTATAAAGTAGGGGGTTATAATTACAAATAACTTCGAACACAGATGCAATAACTTAATGAGCCTGGAAAGTTAAGATTCATATTCATGAATGACTCATACGTTCATTGCTACAGATAAATGTACCTATCTATTAGTAATTTAATTATTTTTTCTTGTGAAATGCCGGCTCGTCTTTCTTTGGCATTTTTTATTATTACTACGAGAAAAAATTACTACTTCAGAAATATAAAAAAAAAAGTTTACTTTTATGTTTGAAATATTTCTACATAACATTGATAAGAAAACATTTAAGGGTACTTTTCCATTTCGCCGGCGCAAATCTCGCCAAGCAAACTTTCTTGGCAAGATCACACATTATACACATATTCAGTTTGGCGTAGGTTGTATCATTTTTGGCGACTGTATCGCTTGTGCCGGCGAAATGGAAAAGTACCCATTTCAGCTTTAGGCCTCGGTAGCCTAGTGGTTACAGCCACGGCCTCGCTATTGGCGTTTTCGACTTGTGGGTTCGAGCCTTGATGCCACTTCAGATCCGCCGTGTTAATCTGATGCATGTTAAATCTGTCGGGACCCAAAGTCTCCCGTAAGCGTGGAGTGGAATTTAGGAGAGGAGAGTGCCAGCTCAGGTGTCGTCCTCGTCACTTGACCGAGGTTCAAAATCACGAGATCCTTCACCAACATCCTTCGTGTTACTTCTAGTGTGACGTTAATAAAACCAATACAAAAAGAAAACATGTCAATCGTAAGAAAATCGTGACATTTCATTTCTAAAAGAAATTGTACATGAAACCCACAAATTCCTCCTCTTCTTCCTCTCTCTGAATATATATATATATATATATATATATATATATATATATATATATATA
>BMAW01070488.1:496100-519586 GCA_019974015.1 Nephila pilipes | reverse complement strand
TAATTCAGATTAGAATAATAACCACTAATAATTCAGATTAGAATAATAACAATTAGTAATTTTTTCTCCTTCGATTTAAAAATTCCTACACTCTTCAAGGAGCAGCATTTTTACAATGAAAAAAATAAGAAATACCATTCACAAAAATAACAAATACACAATAAAAATCGAGTGAGACGTTAAATATATTACTTTTAACTGCAGTCGTTGTCAGAAGCATATTTTCAAAAAAATCACAAAAAAAAAAAAAAAAAAACTTCAAAACGTTTATGAATGTTTTAATAACTGTGAAAACATGTTACGGCAACTTTTATTTAACAGAAAAAATCTTATATAAAAACTTTCTGTCGACACACAAAAAAAAAAAAAAAACTTTAAGAATCAAACATCACGTACAAAAAGTTAATAAAGCCGAGCAAACATATAATAAGAAAAATAATAATGAATTGGTTAAGATATCGCGTGATTCATAAAAAGACATAATACTGTACAATGATAACTTATATTATCGCGTGACTTTTTATATAAGTGATGATAATGGCGCTTGTCTTGAAAAAAAGTCGCGAGCTCGTAATTTAAATCGAAGATTCGGAATGAAAGATAGAAGCCTATTAAATAAAGATACACAATTTATATTCGGGTAATCCGCTTTATTGTGTTTCCCTAATCTCTTTAATGAGTTTACCATGATTTGTGAATTTATGCAATGTTGGGTTGAAACTATTAGAATACCATTTCAAATCCCATCTAATATAGTAATAAATTAAAACAACATATGTAACATATGTTAGTGAAGTGAATTGCTAGTTAAGAGCTATATCGCAAATCAGAATTCATTCCACTTGAAATGAGTCGCTCGCCCTTTGAACCTAAGCATTAAGCCTGCCCTTTGGAATTGAATAGTCCCTTTATGTACCTCTGCAGTGAATCATAACAACGAAATGAACCATATTATTGCATTAAAAATCCAAGCTTCGCATCAAGTTCAATAGAAATTTTAAAATCTTCGTGTTAGCATGATGTGAAAATTGCTAGAGCATGGTATGTATTTGGCGGCAGCTTAAGTATCACCCTCGAGAGTTCAAGGTCCACATCGTCAGGAGTCCTCTCGTGGCCTTAGATCAAATTGATTTAAATTCAACTATTTCCCTTCACTTTTTATCAAAACAGCATTGAAAACAATGCTGAAATCCTGTTCTTAAACTGAAGGTTATTCTGTTTAATCATCTTTTCCATTGTTATTTGCTGTGTAACAATGGGTCACCTAATTTTTGCTTCGATTTTTACATCGCCAATAAATGTTTCAAAATAGCGACGAGAAAAAGCAATAATTTACAACACCGATGAAAATATCTTCGGCGTCTTTGAGCGTATTATAATCTCAAAAATCATATCGAAAATGTACTAAAAATAGAGAATTTCTTCAGCCACTAAGTCTTTTAAATAAACTTTCAGTAAACTCAGAACGATCGAACAATGTAGTTCGACAGCTGACCATGTCATCCGAGTGAATTTGATTGATTGAGAGCGTTTGTGGACAGCGTATTTTTCTTCTTTAAACAGACTCGCAACAGAATTCCTATTTTTTTTTTTTTTTTAAGTCTACGAATATATTTTAAAGTTAAGAGACAATTTTTCACTGTGGCTCCCATTTTGAAAATATTTTTATTTGGTAAAAGAACCTTTAGTTTATTAAATAAAAATATATAAAATTTAAAAGAAACTTTTTTTTATTCATATTTTAAATAAACCGATCCAAAATCTTTAGTTTTAAAACTATTCAAATTACCAAAAATTAATAAATATCTTGTTTTTAATTTTTTTTTTTTTTTTTTTTTGAAAATGTTATGCAGAAGATAACTGTTTTTCAATCATTTAAGAATCCACACAAAACCCAACAATATTGATAATACACACATTCAAAATTATCAGCTAGCAATGATGTAGAAAAAAATTTATGAACGGGTATTAGAATTTGAAAAATTTTAACTTTCAATAACCATTTATCTGAAAATTAATCTTAACATATTTTTCAATCCCAAGCGAATTAATTTTTTCCAGGGAAAAAACAATGTGTACTTTTTGATATGAACTGTATTATTTTTTGAGTTAAACAAGTATCATTCGTCGAGCACAAATTTATCTTCTTTTTATACTTTTGAAATTATTCTTTGCCTATTTCGGAGAAGACAAAACTAAATTTATGTAACATGAATTTTTTTTAAAAAAAAATATTTCATTCTTTAATACTCCGTTTACCGGCCATTTTAATTTCGTGAATTTAATGTTAATCCTATGGAATTTTTACAACTTTCCTTAAATCTATATTATTTTATCTATTTGAATGCAAAATAGTGCATCCCAAAGAGGTAAATATAATGAAGATCTTTGCGGAATTACAATTTCTTCCAGATTTTTGAAAATATTTTAGAATGTTTCATAAAGACCGGTAAGCCACAAATACATAATTAAAAAACATGTAAAAATATTCTTAAAAAACAGAGGGAAAATGTGATTCCCCCAGAAACCTTTATTACGTTTCCCCCCCCCTTTTTTTTTTTTTTTTTTCTTCATTCAGGAGAAACTAATAGTAAAGATTTGAGGACGGTAGTAGAAATTCCACAGGATTAACATTACGTTCACGAAATCAAAATGGCCGGTAGACGGGAGCCTTAATATGGCTTTCAAAAGGAAAACAAAAACATGACAGAAAAACATTTAATTACTTAAATTATTGTTATTACATATGACTTCAAATCGAGAATTTTCGAATATTTATTCCTTTTTATTAAAAAAATAATCTTTTTAAGCTTCGCAGAATTGCTATTTTACAGTTCATGATTTTTCAAAACGCTGCATCAGTACGCAATTACAATGGTATTTGTATAGATATTTAAACGAAGACATCAAATACACCAGCGTTCGTTACTTAAAGACATAGAAGAGAAAAAAATAACGTATAGCCATTTTTTGTTTGCTTTCATTTCGTTTACTTATTTATTAGTTGAAAGATTTTTTTCCCTTTATCCATTATGAAATTTTTAACAGGTGTTTCTTTTCGCTTATTAAGTATTTATTTACTAATGGTATAACAATCTTTCACAATTTTTTTTTAAAAAAAAATGTTATTACTTCATACTAAATTTGGCGTTAGAAAGGAGATGATATCAAACATCTCAAAGCAACTAAATAAATAAATTAAAAAAAAAAGACTTTCAAATAAGAATACAAGGGATATTATGCAATTTCAACTTCCTTGGAAGCAATTCGAGCTAAAAAATGGCCTATTGTTATTCTAAATTTTGAATGGGAATAGGAAAAATAAAATACGGTAATAGAAACATATTCAATATTTACAAGACATATTTTTAAAAAAATACTTTTTTAAATATACATTCACAAACTATATTTTGAAGGAAATAATTCTTGTATCTCAGTATTTAAAAAAATATACCAAAAAATATTTAACAGAAATTCTTTCAAAATTTTATTTTTAAAAAATTAAATTTAATATAAAGAAGAATATAATCAACACCGATCTATCCAAGAAATCATATCAAATTTATTGATATAAGTTGAGTTTACCTTGAATGTTACAATACAAATATTAAATTTTTATCCCTCCAATGTTATTATTTCAGGACAAAATAATGAACAGCCGGGATGGTTTCAGGAACAAATATTATTTAATACTGACACGTTCCACAACACAAGACAGGATACAAAACATGTATAAAACACAGATTCACGAACATCACTCCATCATTCTGCTAACGAAGTCTCTCGCCTTTCATCATGCTTGCGCTTCTAACCAAAAAAGAACATGTGGCGCCATCTGGCTACCGTTTAATAGTACATGGAAGGTAGTGCTAAATCACAGTGTTACAAATTAAATAAGATAATCGATTCGATAATTCAGTAGAATCATTTCCAAAACGTAATAACTTTATCAATCATGACAGCATTTTTTTTTATTTATTTATTTTTTTAATATTCAAAGTTGTCTTCATATTTTAAACTGATATACTCCCAAAAATAGCATCTATTCATTTAAATAATTTAAGATTTTTTTCTTAAAATAAAAAATACATTCCTAAGAAAATTATACCATTCCCCCCCCCCAAAAAAAACCCGAAGTAATTAAGAAAATGTAACTCCCCTAAAATTATAACTGAAATTTAGCATATGAAAATAATCCAGTAATGCAAACTTGTACACAGTACAAAGACTTCTAATTAAGAAAATCATTTGTAACCTAAAGGATCGAAGAAAATACATTGAATTTTTTAGGGGGGAGTGGGTCAAAATATTTTTTTACCAACGTCTAAGAATACGCATAAAAACTTACTCGCTTTTTGCTCTTCTGATAGTTCATAAGTTTTCGGAGTATTTGTAAAATGTATAGTACTTCACGCTTGCAAAAAACATTCGTTTTTAAAAGTAGTTATAAGTGGTTTTTAAATTAAACTCAAATATACGTTGTCTTTCCCCGTCAATTAGTTAAAAAGAAATTTTCACTTCGCATACGAACAAAATTCAACAGACCCTTTGACAGAAAACAAGAAATACAACGCAACAAACTCTAGAAAGATCAACAACACGAAGTCGGAAACAAACAGAGTAAAAATAACAAACATTTGGAAGAAAATTGTTATAGCATATACGCATTTTTCTCGAGGAGACTCAAAGAGTCTTTGGGACAAAGCCAGATCACATCATGACCGAAATGAGTGAAGAATCCCACAGCGTCTTGGCATTTTATAACATCCAAAGAATGCCTCATGAATAAGCTTCTTTATTTCCGGGGGAAATTCGGCAAAAAGAACGGCAATTCTAATAAATTACAATTACTAAATCAATAAATACCACAGACAAATCCAGCATGAATCTTCTAACGTGCAAGTGATTGTGCAACCTTCTCCCATCACTGGTACAATAAAAAATAAAATTTTAAAAAATCTTCAATTAAGGCTGCATGATACTGAATAAGAGGAGGGAATGAATGAACACAGAAAAATTACATATTTGATTAATAAAATTAAATAGGCACGAAAAAAGTTCCATATTTTAAATGAAGCTTTTTCACACTGAAAATTACACAGTGATAAAATTAATAGTCATAAGTTTATATTTTTCGAAACACATTTAAAAAATAAACTTTATAGAGTGCCAGAATCGATTTTCTGCATGAATTTTTTACTTAAACAGATATATTTATTTATTCAATCGTATTTATTAGAATATTGGTTGGTTGGTTTGGAACATAATTAGAAAGAAGAAAAAAAATTGGTGTTGGTTTGGAACAAAATCTGCAAAATAAATAGAGGCTAACAGACTAAAATATTGCAAATTTACAAGAAATTTTTAACTAGTTCTTGCATTTATAAAACACATTCTACGAATTATTTTAGGAAAATCAGAGGACAGATATACTCTAAAAACCATTTTCCCTATCATGGCATAGAAGAACATTTTAATAATTGTATGATTTAAAGGTAGGGACAATTGTTCCTTGTTTTGCACGTAGATTTTGTTTTAATATTTAAATCTTGAGACAAATGAATCCCACTTCGAAATAAAAAAAAAATTTAAATCACGGGTGTTACATAAAACAAAACATTGAATTTACAGAAAATGTACAAAAGGAGTTGTAATTTCATTTGAATCGTAACTAAATTACTCTTTACTATATAAAATGTTCTCAGACAAATAGCATGAAATTCAAATAGTCAAAAGAACAATTTAGAGGCCATGGCTGCAACTATTTAGTTTAAATAATATATTTCAAACCAAAAGAAAAATATATCACTATCTTAAATAATGTGATTCCTTTTTCCCCCCTCTATATCAATAACAGAAAGTAATTTCCTAACCGTAACTATTTGAATAAACTCTAAAAGTAATAGCTAATGGGGGGGGATTATTTATAGAATAGAAAAACTAAAAAAAATTAAGGAGGAAAAAATAAATATCAAAAGATTCTTTTAACTTTTTAATTAATTTCACACAAATGTATCAATAAATATTGAAGTAACCAAGACTAAACAGCATAAAAGATTTTTCTTTCCTACAAAAAAAAATAATAAAATCTTCACTGTTTGAGACTTGAAACAACAAAAGTAAAAATATTGGACAATATCGGTGACTTTAAACGCCACTCAAGTTCGGTGGACATCAAACTTGATGTTCCCAACTCTTTTTTTCCTTCTTTCCCGAAACGAAATTGAATTCCATTCTTCCAAAGCAAGACAAGCAGATTCCATCTGTTTTGTTTCACGTGGACATTCGAGGATGAGAGGGGAAGGGGGGAGGAAGCATTCTACCCTATCTTAAAACGTGTAATATCATTTATGGCGTATGGAAAAATTCCGAAGTTTTCCCCCTCCTTACTTGTTTCCCGCCACATCTCTCTCATTCTTTGGGGGTCATTTTTTACATTTTTTTCATTCCTTTCATGAAGATATCCAGCAATCATTTCGATGGTTTCGCTCGAAATAAAGTGATTGAATTTGGAAGTGCACCAGTTACAGATGTTTTTCTGAGTAACACTAAAAATAAAAGAAAAATGGCGCAAATATATTTCCATGAATTCAAAAAGATATAAGAATAAAATTTAAGAGCCCCGTTATTCAGGATACGTTGTTGCTTTAAAACTACAATAATTCTTACTTTAATGATAGTGAATGAAATACTTTCTTCATAGGAAAAAAACTTAAAAGTAGTTTTACAAGAGACTTTAAAAAATATATGGTCCTTTCGAAAAGAAAATTAGATTATATTATCAGTTTATTAATAACAAATTCAAAAGTGTTGGTATATAAGTTTGTTTCCATTTTAACAAAATGTAGCGAGTCAGTACAAGAACTTTGTAATTGCATCCTCAAACAAGAAAATATTAATGGTGAGTTGGTTTCAATTTAGAAGCGATAAATTTAAATTTAGCCAACGCACACATGAGAAGAGATGCAAGAAATATTAATTGAATATGAACCACAAGAAGGTAATTTTTTATATTTTAAATTAATAGTAGAAACTTCAACCAGTCATTGAATGCAAAACAGTATTGTCAATAGCAAAGAACAGTTCGGACAGATTACATGATTGAATACAGCAAAAATCATATTTTACAAGATGGAGCTATTATATAACGTTTTAACCACTTAAACATTTTTGTGCGATTTCATATATGCGTTATAATGAATTGCACACCTAAAAACAGAATATAATGAAAGTAACAAAAAAAAGCCATGGAATTTATTCAGTATACTATACAGATAATAACAGTAAATTTCCTGTAAAAATGGTTTATTTTCAGACTTTTCTGAAAGTGTCCAATTCCAATTGTAAACTCAAATACAGTTTTCCTGTTAGGATTATTATAGCCATTATTATATAACAGAGTAAATATTTCTCTAAAATTTTGATGTGACTTGCAATGTGATCCTACTTATGATAAAGGCGCAGAGAAAAATCCTAAGTACCAAATATACATTTTGCTCAAAGTTTAAAAAAAAAAAAAACATTTAAAGAAGATTATTAGAACCTATCAATAAAATTAAAAATAATGGATAGTAACATTTTAAAACAACATAGAAAAACAAGTTTTTTAATACTTATTTAACAGTTAACAATTTTTTTAGACAACCTAAGTTTTGAGCATTTTCTTTTAAACCATTTTTGTATCCATATATCTAATCTTCCTCGAAAATTTTTTCAGTGTTCACGGATAAAATATTATGTCCATTTTCGAAAACTTTGATCGCTAAGAAAGAAGACAAAAATCTGGTCAATAACAAGCAATAGTCAATTACATACAGATTTCTTCAGCAAAAATCCAACTATTTATCTCCATACTTTTTGCTTGAATGCTAACTTTTTACCATACTTTTTTCTGAATACATTTACTTCCAAAACTTCAAATATTTTTTTAAAAAAAATTATAATGAGATGAACATCACGCATGGACATATTTACTGAAGCAATGTAACGAAAGAACGCTCGTTGTTTTTAAGTCACATTTTTCTATTAGTTTTCATCATAATTACTCACCAGTGTCTAAACAGGAATTTTTTTTCTTTCATTACCCATTCATTTATCAATTAATATATTTGAGGTTTTAAACTAAAAAGGTTACAACAACCGTCTTCGAAATAATGTTGTTAAACCCAGAATACATCTTCACTGACCTGAAAGAATTACATGGGTCACGTACTTCCATTGAAGATGTCGCCAGACGTTCCTGTCAGTTTTAGGCAGAACACAAACTCTTTCATTTTAAAATCTGGAGGCTCACTGCATGTTGTCGCACGCACTTGATCATTCATCTCTTTCGTTAAAATGGATTTTGTTGCAAAGAGTTTGAATCCAGTTTAAGACAGCATAAATGACTCAATATGATCTATTTTTTGGCGCATTTCTTTCAGTTTGATAATTAAAGTCTTTTCAATATGTTATTGTCCTTCATAACTGCAAACATACGTAATATCTTTATTTCAAAATAATATAACACATAGCTTCTCTGATTTGTAAGACCAGATTTATAGAATGTTTAAAATGAATTTAAATTATGGATTCAATAAATAAATTATTGATTTTAAGGCTAATAAAATTGATTGATTTTAAGAGGCTGATTTTGTATAAATACATTAATTTAAACAAAATGCAAATAATTGGTACAAATTTATTTTAATATTCAAGCTACTGAAAAAATTCGATCATTTAAAACTACTAAATAATTTGACTTTTTTAAATTGCAACAAAAGTTGCAATTTAGACTGTTAGAAGATTCAATGCATAAATAAAATAATTACTGTCAAAATTAGATGATAAAAATTACATTTCATGTTTTAAAATCTTTCACAGAATTTTAAAATGAAATACGTTAATGTAATCGATTCCTGCTAATAATGACATCACACTTTGCATATTTATGAGAGCTAATTCAAAAAATACTACTGCACGTTTTGCATTGAAAGGAAGCCAACGTTATCACGGTCGGGAAAACGACCCCGGAAACAAAAGCGACATTAGTCTAGGTTTCTTTCGTGGCGGAGCGATATACTTTGTGTGCATTTTGTCGAGTGAAAACTTATAAAAGATAACATTCCATCAGTAACTGCCGCATCGTAAAGCATTTCCTAGGTGCCGGTATATTCCTTTTACTGAGCGGTTATGAGTAAAGAACAAAAGGAATTGCAAAATGTGTGTTTATTTAAGAGCACAACTGGCAAATGCACGTCACTCACTTTCAAATATTTAAGTTTAACAACATGATTAATAATGGCTTATCAACAACTCAACTCAGCTAATATAATAGACAAACGACGCACAGCTAAAGGAAAGAATAGCAAACTCGCCCATAAAATTTATATATTGCAATAAAAAGTTTGATAGACGATTAAGTACATAATTTATAACAGTAAAGTATTTTATCTGGCTGAATTAAGGAAACAAGAAACGAATTCAAATTTTTTATCATTATCACAGGATAAAATTTTAAAAATTGAGACATATATCAGAAGTATATAACTGTAATGATAATTTGCATAATTAAATCAGTATTATGAAATTTTTCTTTAAATATACATCAAAAAGAAATTTTTATATTCAAATAATTTTCTTCTTTGTATAGTAATTATTACAATGCATAATAAAATAACTGCAAAAAAAACTAACCTAAATAACAAAGTCGATTTTGATTTGACTGCTTAATAACCTTACAATTAGATTGAACACGAGGGCTATTAGCAACGTATCTCGAAATTTTGAGCTTCAGTCAAGAGAGAAGGATAACACCCAAGGTGGCTCCTCACTCTCCCAACTTTCGCACGAAGGACTTAGAGACTCGACAGATTTAACGAGCATCAACTCCAATACACAACGGATGTTTAGTGGTATCAGGGCTCAAACTCAAAATTCGACAGTAACAATGCTGACCATGAGATCATGACAATGACCACAAGGCTACTGCGAACACAACAACAAAGTCAAAGATGAATTATTAAACTAATAACCTCTTTTGCAAAATAATAATATTCAAGTGCGAATATTTGAATAAATTTCTACCAAACAAAAATTCCAAGAATATACTCTTGTTACCGATTGTTTTACATTTCAGTCACATCTAGTATGTAATTATACACATTTCATTGAGATGAAATTTAAATTAGATTACGTAGATCAATAGAAATTTTAATATTTTGAAACAATTACAATTATTTTGGTAATTTTTACCGACAGAAGGCAATATTAAAACTTAATAATTAAAAATGAAATTATACGAGTGTAAGCATTTTAATGAAATTTAATACTTATTTCCATGAGAAAAAAAATTATTTTTAAGAAGAGAAAAGCAACTCGAAAAATAAATTCTAATGTTATCTCATTTAAAATGTGCGACATATATATGAATATATATATAATAAACAAAGGATCGTAAAAGAAGCAGTAAAAATAATGTTTGCAAGACAGTATTAATTTATTTTACAATTTTTTTCCCCCGCGTTTTAGTTTTTAATAAAAACTTTCTCTTCCTTCATAATCTAATTCTCAAACGGAATTTACTCTCTCAAAACTAAAAGCAAAAATATAATTTAATATTAAAGTAGTCATTAAACATAAAATAAGAATGTATGAATTCTAGGAAGGAACGAAACTCTAAAAAACATATTGTAACTTTATTGCAACTCTAATTCGATTTTCTTTAAACGTTTGAATTTTTCAAAAGGTTTTTCAGTTTCGTAAAATTCGTGTAAATTTTAGATGCAAAATAATATGAAGGTGATTTGTTGAATTTATTTCCTTAGTTACATCTCTTCTTTTCTCCGCGAGATAAAGGATACTTGTTTAGATTTCTAATTCGCAAACAAACGTTGAATTTTTATTAGATTTCCAAATCAATTTATTTAAGGAAAAAAACTTTGAAATTATTCATCAAAATGAAAAAGAAAAACTTTTGACTTAAAGAAGTATGACAAACATGCAAAGAAAACGTAACAAAGCTATTTCTTTTTAAAATTTTTACTAGGCAAAAGTGACCTAAATATATTTTTAAACTGGAACAGCGAAAATATGGTAATTTATCAATAATTATCTACATAAAATTATGTTTCCTTAATTCCATCAAAAGGAATATATTAACCTAAGCCTAACGATAAAAAATCGTGACGTATTTTTAATTTACGATTACTTACTATTTGGAAAAAATCCCTCCCTTTTCGAAACATATTAGTAATTACTATGGAATCAACAATAAGTTTAGTTTTATATTAACGTCGCACTAGAAGCAACACGAGGGCTATTTATTGACGATGGACCTCGTAATTTTGAACTTCGGTCAAGTGACGTGGACGACACCTGAGCTGGCACCCCCTCTCCTAACTTCCACACCACGCCACGAGAGGAATTTGAGCCCTGATAAATTTAACGTGCATCAGCCCCAGCTACACGGCGAGTCTTTAGCGGTCAGAGCTCGAACCCGCGACTTAACGAAAACCGCTGGCCACGAATTCGAAACCATGACCACCAGGCTACCGCGTCCATGGAATCAACAAACAAATAATTGCAGTATTATTTTGAATATGAGATGATGCTTCCCTGAAAATGTTCTCTCATGAAGGAAAAGAGACATTTGACATTTTCAAAGATTTCATCAGTAAGCCAAGAGGAATTAAAGCAATGAACCCATTAACCTTGGCGACGGATTCGGCATCCATTTTGGCGACTTGGTGAGAAACAGAAGATACCCACCCCCGAAAATACTGGAATCTTAGCGAAATATCGACTGGGAAGAAAATTACAGACTTTTCGAGAATTTTTCGTGGGACGTCACACCTGGCCGAAACTGGTATAAATACACCGAAAGCCCCAATCAGTTTTTGGAGTCCGCCTTTCGAGTGCTAAGTAATACAGAGGAGTTTGTGCGTAGTGAGAAATATTAAGTTGGTGAGCTGAACGTTGCGTAAGTGTTGTTTTGTATGTTTGTGTAGCTGATCTGCACAAGTGCTGTATTTGTTCCTATATGTATGTCACTGATCTGCACAAATCCTGTGTTTTCAGTTTGTGCTGTTATTGTTCAAGCTCTGCTTACCTGTGACGGCTAATCCAGAATTTGTGAATAAAGCGTCATTTGTCATTATCATCCGTGTTGGACTGGTTTTCACTCGTTATACACCCAGAAATATTTGTAACAGTTTTCTTCAAAAAATGTCCTTCAAGGCTTAGAAACTTTATTTCATTGTTAAACTCCAATAAGTGTTATTTTAGATTGATCCTTAAAGCTGGCTGTCTTTGCCTTATTTCAAAGAATCTTTACCATCCTCCGAACGCATTTTCAGAAAGAAAAATTTCTCAATTTTTCATACCAATTGGTGGCGTTGTAACACACGTATTCATTTATCATATCGTGTCTTTAAAATTTAAAATATTCCATACGTATATATATTTTTACCGATAACAAGGAAATGAAAAAACTCAAATCAGCATTACAGTATAGGAGACGAAATATGGAATACATATTCCATCAGAAAATACGGAATAACAGGAGAAATTATTAAAATAATAAAACATGCAGATCTTTATGAGACATCGAAGTCAAAATATAATATTATAATATTAATGATGGAACTTTTTTTTTTACCGAAAAAAGTGTTCTGAGCACGATTATTATTCTATAACATGATGTGAAGACAGCCTTAAACCAGTCATAAAACAGTATTTTAGTCGTATTCAAAATTACAATACGAAAATAATATTCTAAAGATGAAGAATCTTAAACTCTTTTTTTAAAGAATTGCAATTTAGCACCACAACCAGAAGCCAAAAACATCTGGAAATGATACTTCATTTCCAGAACTATCCTACCACGTCACATGAAGACTTTAAAACGCAGTAGAACTTTTATTGTTCTACGAGACAGTCTTTAGTAAAATCGGGACTCGAACAGATAACACGACTTCCAATACTTCCATTCCGAAACTGGTAACCTTAATTATTAGGTCGAGTGGTGTTAAGTTGAAATCTCGATTGTAAAGTACATCTTTGGTTTTGGTTCTCGACATTTGAAAGTTATTAATGTGATATGATTCATCATCTGGAAAGCACAGCATAGCTCCAATGAGTCGAAAAGTTTATAATTATATATACACTGAAGGGCCAAAATATATGAGATATCTCTTTATATCGTATCGTGAGCTAATTTTGCCTGGAGAAATTCAGCAACTCGACGTGACACTAACTTAACAAGTAGTCGAAAGTCCTCCAAAGAAATATTCAGCCATACTGACTATGCAGGCGTCCATAATGGCGAAAGTTTAGCAGGATTTTACGCACGAGCTTACTTACCGATTATGATCCGTATATGTTGAATGACATTCATGTCTGGTGAAATCAGATAGTCATATCATTCGCTGGAATTTTCCAGAATTATCCTCAAACTAATTGTTAATGATTTTGATCCAGTGACGTATTGTCTTCCTAGAAAATTTCATTGTTGCTTGGATACATGAAGTCCATGAATAGCTGCCAATAGTCTCCAAGTAACTGAACATAACCATTTCCAGCCAATGATTGGTTCAGTCTGACCAGAGGATTCAGACCCTGCCACATAAAAACAACCCACAACATTATAAAGAGATCACCGGCTTGCGCAGTGTCTAGTAGGCAACTTGGATTCGTGTCTCATGAGGTCTGCGCTAAACTCGAATCTACCATCAGCTCTCACCAACAGAAATCGTAACTCATCTAATCAAGCAACGTTTCCGCAATTAACGTGGATCCAACGGAATGTTCATGAGCCTAGCAGAGGCGCTGCAGCCGACAGCGGGTTGTCAATATAAGCACTCGTATCAGTTTTCTGCTGTCATATCTCATCAACACCAAACTCCTCACGGACATGGCTATCGTACGTCCCGAATTGACTGTTGCTATTACTTGACACAGTGATTGTTTATGTGGTAATTTATCTGATAAATATTAACTCGTATCTCTCATTAATTTTTCGCATCTTGCTTTATGCTGACGGAGAACTTCTGTTAAAAAAAATTAGATTTATGAACGAGATGAACATATTTCACCCAGAGAAAATAATGCATAATACAATAGATTAGCAATATTAATTAAGCATTTATTTTTAATTTCTTTCGCTTTCATTACGGAATTATAACACGAACGGCAATTGAATTAGTAAATGCACGCACATTCACTACAAAATTTCAAAATTAAATGAATTTTAAATAATTAAACAAATTCCACAGCGGTATTTATCCACAGCAGTTGTATCTTAAGGCAATCCTTTATCAGCCATGTTGTATCAACATCAGAGTGGCAACAAAACGTCAAGTGAATCATAAAGGTTTCTTCGATTTCATAACGAAATTTTATAAAATTTAATAAATGTATACATTTAAAAACAGAAAATTTTAAAATGTCCATTTTGTTTTATTCGTTTACATATTAATTACACACAAAAAATTTTTTTCACCCACAGGTTTTACTACAAGAATAAAGTATGAATAACTTTAGAGGGGGGAGGGATATCAAGACATCTTTAAATGATAAAATGCAAACTAGAGAATGTGCAACATGTGTCTGTTATTCTTCGTTAAACAGTTATGGAGTAGGCTTATATACACGTCACGAAAGATGAATTCATCTTACAAAGTTTTAAAAAGTATAAATATTTTACACTTGTATTACATGGATAAAAATGGCATTTTCCAGTGAAATAGTTATGCAATAAACAAAATAGTTAAGGAAGAGGAAAAAACATAAATAAAATTCTATTTTATGGAAAACCGTATAAGCATAAGGCAAAAAAGGAAAAGACAGTTGACAGAAAAGACAGAATGTCCCCTCCTCCCTCCAACGAAAAAAAATAGCAGATTAATCCAGAGTTCAGTAATTTTAAATATTTTATACTGTTTGGGGCAATATGTGTGGAGAGAGAAGCTTGCCTAATATAAAAATAACACCATATTCAAAACACATAAAAAATAAATAAATAAACCGAGATTAACATGCCTCGCTACAAGATAGATCTTTAAAGGCATCAGAGCTTGGACCTTCGACCGAAGAAACAACGTCAGCTGCAAAAATGACCACTAGGCTACCGCGGCACATAACCAGTGGATATTAATATACTTATGAATCAAACATTCAATAATCTGGTCAATTCTAAGAAAAATGTTTTTTTTTTTTTTTTTTTTTTTTTTTTCACTCGTGTAAAAATTTAATCTCGATGCAAATCAATTATGCAATTTTAGGATATTATGCGATTTCAAAGGAAAAAAATACCGAAATTGCATTCTTTAAAACACTTCATTAATGCACACTTTAAAAATTATTATTTCCATTTTACTTCCCGTACTTATTTCCATTTTAAAATATGAAATGAAACTATATAGAATTTTAAGGAAAGTGAGCAGGAGGTACAACTCATCAGATTTGAAAAAGTGGTATTTATTACAGTGTTTAGCGCATATGCTTCATTCTGTATTTTATTTATAAAGAATCAATTGTCTATAGAAAAATTTGGACAATTTTTCCCCAAATAAAAACATACGAGTATCGAACTGAAATTAATCTAACGATTTTTCCTTTTTAAAATTTCAAAACAATTTATTATTATTTATTCCTTTGAGAATATTAATTTGATTTAAATATTTAGAATTAATTTAAATATTTAGTAGAATACCATATTTACAACAATTTTTAAGTTTAATATAAGCATTTAATAAGCTGGCCTGAAAAAAATTATCCAAATTCAATTCTTACAACCAAAGGCATTCTGCAATATATTTTACAATCAGTTTTATTTAACAGTGATATTTATAAAATTAATACTGTTTAAAAAGCGAGGAAATTATATAACTTATAGCACACATTTAAAAGCGAAATGCACTTTGCTGTTGATTGCAATTACAGTGTGTTTCGAAATTCATGGGCAAAAACTTAAGGGGTGATACAAAACATCTAAACAAGCAATTTTCAACCTACAATGCAAGGAGAAGAGCAGGCGGTGAACTGTTAGACGGCGCTGCAATAGAAAGCATAAAGCGAGTTTTCTTACACATCGTCATTTCTACCGTGGATTTCAGGAGGCATAGCCTTTTTCTGATTACTGTTCTTCGCCATCTAGCTATTCACTGCTTGCTCTCAGCCAATGCATTGTATGGTGAAATTTGCTTGTTTAGATGTTTTCTATCACCCCTTAAATTTTTGCCCATGAATTTCGAAACACGCTGTATTGACGGATTGGAATTCCTCCCCCTCCGAAGAAAGGAAGTGTAAATATATTAGAATTCTTAACGGTGTGGCTAATATATCAATGCCAAATCTGAAATGGTCAAGCGCTTCTGTGGCCCCATCCATTTCCGATTTAAACATATACATGTGAACTTTCGTTGATTTATCAGATTTTCTCTGCCAACTACCTTCAAGGCGTATAATAATATTTACCTTTAAGATCTTAAAAAATAAATCAACTTATTGAAAACTGTCAAATAAATGAAATAAAAAAAATTATACTACGGAAGGGGGAAATGTGAAGTTTTCTCAGTAAGAATAAATAAGTCAGCCGGTGCGAGAGAGAGTAAAGAACCATAAACCGAAAAATACGAGAAGGAAGGAGTACAGTAACACTTGATTAACGAGTGAATCACGAAATGTGCTATTGTGTAGTGAATAATAAATAAAGAACGGAAGAAATAAATGCGTTTAATAAAAAATAACAAACCGGTAGCGATAAACTCGTTTCCTACACTCACAACTCCCCGTTTTCTTTTTCCCGAACGTAGACAAATGTTGGTAAAAATCAACCGAAATGCAAACCATACCGGGCAACGATTGCAGATGTTGCAA
Organism: Nephila pilipes; assembly: GCA_019974015.1. Lineage (NCBI taxonomy): Eukaryota > Metazoa > Arthropoda > Arachnida > Araneae > Nephilidae > Nephila > Nephila pilipes. The sequence goes on along the minus strand of BMAW01070488.1, from coordinate 502,729 downwards.
TCGAAATTTGCGTGCAAATAGAAACAGGTTAAAAGAAATAAAAATAACCCCTTTTTTTTTTCTTGTCCCGGCCATCTTTGCAAGGGACGTTGCGGAAAAAGGCATGCATACTGAACAGGATATTGTAATGACTTTTTCCTTCACCGCTACATACAACAGACGGTACATTTAAGAGGAGCTTCCGTTGCAGAGGAAGGTCGCAAATGTTACGCCTTCGTTTTAACCCAGATAAAATGAACTCGGATATGCATTGTGTGAGTGTGCGACTTTGCATATTAAATGAAAATTCTAATCGCGTCAATACCAAAAATAGAGATATAATCTCAAAAAATGCATTCTTAATAAGTTCGTATTCTCTTTAATATGAAAGATATGTATGCGTGACATTTCCAAAATTCATCTTCAAAACATTCATGAGCGACCATAGTGACAATCAAAATTCGGCATTTTTCTTGTATCGCTTGAACACTAGATGACGCATGCTTATTATCTTTTCTACATCTGCCCTAATTATTAAATAGATACGTAAGACAAAACTCGGTCCATCCAACTAAGGACATAAAATAAAAGAGAGACGTGCCCACTCATATTGATGCATTGTTTATGAAATAAAATATTTCCAAAATCAAAATAAATATATTCTACAAATTCATGCGATATAGTATCTACTGTTACTATATCTTTCGGTAACACTTTGATATTACATACGCAAATTTCGAATAGTAATTTTACTTTAATCCTCCCCTTAAAAAAATAATGTGCGAATACTTTTTTTTAAAAAAAAAAATTCAAAATTGCACGAAAAGTATTTGTAACTGCTGATTCATGAGTCCGATAAATTCTAGAGCATTTTGCTACTTAAAATTATAAGATATTAAGCCTTTTATTTTTCAGTGTAAACTAACTATACTTTTATATTAGATTCATTCATTAATTAGAAAATGTGTAAATTAAAATAAATATTACAACATTCTTGTCGTACTATTCCACAACGAACAAAATCACAGTTTTTGAGACAACTTTCCTTCAACGTGCACTGTTAAGTATTTCTTCCACCCTCGAATACTTACTCCCTATTCAAATTTAAAGCGATCCTTCATTTGTGTATTTGTAAATCATTTATTATAATACAAATGATATACCATGAAGCAGTCAATTATAAGCTTTTCCAATTTTATTTTATAATGAGCATGGTCATGGCATCAGCTCGTACTCGGCAATGTTTCTGTTCGAGTCGCGTGCGTGTCCTGTTTTCCGTGAAAACCCATCGAGTAGTGAGTATGAATGCACGTTAAATCTATCGGGGGCCCATGTGATCGATCACATTGGCGTGGAGTGCATGTGGAGACTGAAGTGCTAGCTTCGATGTCGACCTCGTTATCTGATCATGATTCATCATTACAAAATGTAGCAGTTAACAGATCTTAGTATCGGGCAGAAGTGGGCAACCGGAAAACGTTCAATAAATAAGTTAACTTCAAGTATACTCAATTCCTTTGTCTGGATAAATGTTTCAATGTTGGAAAGACAATAGCCCCAGCGTTGCTTCTAAGTTCAACGTTAATAAATAATCCGTCATCTATGAAAATATCGCACCTGTTTATGTGATAACATGCCCCCTCCCTGAATTTTCATGTTTTTTCTCTTTTTTACAAAATCTAAAATGAAATTCTGGTTTCGTGAAAACAACATAAATACTCGTATATATATTCTGAAAAACAAAACAAACTTTTCCGGAGTAATTACATTAAGCCGAAAGGAAATTTCCGCAGAAAACAACTCTTAAACACAAATACATTTCGAAAACAACGCATGTCGATTGAGAATAAAGCGGAACTTAAAACTTCACGATTAAATATACTTCACTTTTTTCTTCACGATTATTAATACAAGTAACTAACTGAGTTATTAGTGTTTTATGTTAGTTACGATACAATAATAGGAAAAGAAAGTTCATAAATGCAGAGGTTAATAATGTGACATTTTAAAGAGTCATCATTATTAATGAATGTTACACAGAGATTGACATACATACAGTTAAACAATGTAACAAAAGATAAATACAATAAATCGCAATATATATATATATATATATATATATATATATATATATATACCGATAAAAATAAAATATAAAAAAAAATTCCTATCATACACATATTTCAAAATAACACAAAAAAATTATATCTAATACTTAATTACAATCCAATGTAACAGACATATAGTACCAAAAAAAAAAATCTTTTAAAAACTTTACCTATGATTTTTCATTTACACAAAGATATGACAGATTTGACAGCAGATAAATTACAAACACTATTCGGTACTTCAAGCTACTTCATTTATTCTAGTTCTATAAATCGTAGCGAGTACCTACACGAGAAAAAGAAATCACGATTTAACAGACATCAAGGGTTTATCAAGAGAGTACATTTTTTTTTTTTCTAGTAACAAAGAGAATATATTATTTTGGCACGAAGCCCTAATCGATGAGCTCGAGTAGTACAAGTCAGAATACATACTCGCAAAAAGGTGGAGTAATATGTATTGCAGGGGCAAAGTAGAAGACAAAACTAATGCCAACTTCGCAGTTGATACATATGATAATGATTTTTTTTAAATAAATAATTATGTTCTTTCTAATATTCACATTTAAGTTTCATTAAATCCTGCTTATTTAACCTCTTTTTTGAGTGTTGATTTGAAATGTCAAAAACTGCCAACAAACAGTTTGTTTTATTAATGAATGGGAGCAGAACACCGGGATTTGTGATTTGAAAACAGTCAAATTTAACAAGAAACAATTACTATTTAATTTTTGTCATGTTGTTTTTTTTTTATTATAATGATCGCATACTACTTTTTTCAAGCACATGAGTTTTGATTTGTTACATAATTCTGAGAACACAGTTATCCTGGTAATACAGTCCCATAAAAAGTTGCATTTTCCAACTGTGTCATTTAAAATATATATAACTATATATATATATCGACTAATGGAATTAATAGTCATCTGATAAGGAAAGTTCACAGTAAATTTGGTATAATAAAAGAGAGAAAATTCAAGAATCTTTTTTTTTTTTAATTCGTGATAAATATCAGTTTTTACTACCAAATTTCGTCCAATTATAACAAAAGAACGGATATACATACAAAAAAAAAGAAAAAGAAAATTCGAGAAATAAAAGGATGATCTGAGTATTTCAAAATACTGAGTGATTCATTGATTACTGGATTGATTATTGACCTCAATACTGGATGACAGTTTTACATAAAATGCACGAAAGTATAATGCATGGGAACGTATAAAATCTTTTTCTTGCAGCAATTATTTATTTTACAAGGAAATTTCATTTTGAGAAAAATAAGCTAATTGCAAAAAGCACCTAAGGGCATTCTAACATGTAAAAACATTCGTAAGGGCTCCCTTTGTGTATTTTTGAGCTTATCGGTATAATTGAACATGCTTTTTGAAACCTTGAGTAACACTTCATAAGAAAAAATAGATAAATGAAAAAGAAAAAAGAAATTTAATAACTCAACTATTTTGCATAACTGCGATTTTAAATAAATCTTAAAAATAGCAAACTTCCAACAGCTTTTTTAGATCATAAATTTTCAAAATATAAAAGTAGGAATTCCTTCTTAAACTGAAGTACATATATACATTTGGTTTCAGGTGTCGGAAACAAAGAGCTCAAGAAACTACTGACTTGACTAAAACCTGATGAGTTTCCCAAAGAAAATACAACTCCAAAAATTCATAACATCTTCGAAATTAAAAAAAAAAAATCAATTATTAAAAGATAATGCATAAGATGGGAATTAAGTCCTAGAAAATCAATATAGATTCGATCTTGGAGTAATTAATCTATAATTTTGGTTACAATTAACGGAGAGACCTGAATTAATAAAAACTTATTTGTCACTATAGAAACTGCATTATATCAATTAATGCTTATCTATAGAAACCCAATGCCATTAGATGATGAGAAATATCAAGAGAAAACTCTGAAAACTATTGGAATCTATTCATTAGTGCAAACTAAAAGGAAGTTTTCAACTAAATATTATAGTATCACTCTGAACAGAAAGAGAATAAGCGGATAATGAGTAAACAAAAAAATTTTAACTCAACATTAACTTATTTTTCAAAAGCATCTGCGTCAATAACAAAATAAAGCAATTTTCAGGCGCTCCGAAATCGCTTCTTTCCCCCCCCCAATATCTTCCCCTTTTTCTTCGAAATGCCACTCACCGATAAGTTTAAATAATATTAACTGCTCCAGCGACACGTATCATTACCAAAAAGAGCAAAATCGATTCCTTTTTAGAACTCTCCAATAAGAAACCAAGCATAATCGGCAAGTTGGGGTCTCTAGCGTAAGTGAAGGAGGGGGAACACCAAATCCTCCACTAAGCTTCCAAAATGGACACTTACACGGCACAGAATCAAGGCCACATATGAGATGAGTATCAGAAGACCAATATTTTATTTTTATCGTTATTATTATATCGAGAGGGTAGTAAGGAAGCCATTAGCCGCCAAAAGCAGATGGGGAGGATTGCGTGAGGGGCATGAGAGGAAAAAACTAGTTCCAGAGTTTCCATTCGATCTTGATACTTGTGGTATAAGGCAGGATGGGTTGACCCGGTTTCTGCACTCTGGGTAGATGATACGAGAGCAGGTGACAAATTTTGTTTGTAGGAATATCACATAACTCGGAAGGACTCGATCGGCCTTGATGTCAAGCGATGTGACGTCACGTAGGCCAGTTTCTGAAAGGTAGCACAAGTCACGTTTTTATTGTCAGTTTAATAAAGTTCAACTACATTGAATAAATGAGAACGATTTCGCCTTTGAAAATCAATTCATTAATGCTGGCCTCAGAGTTGCTATCATAAACTTCAATTGTGAAGGAGCTCCGTTTCAGATATGCCATAGTTGTGGATAAAGATGATTTGACTGAGGTAATTTTTCATTATTCAAAAGTAAATGTATTTGAACGAAACATAATTTACTTTTGAAATGTGAGAGCGAACTGAAAGATGCACTAAAATAAAAGAACATCATTACATTGTTCAGAAACTAAGAAGACTTTCAGTACGAAAAAAATAAATTTCGAAATTTTCTTCAATTTTAATCTTATTCTAAACTTTGATTATGTTCGATTCATTGAATTGATATTGAAAATTTCGGAAAATAAATTCAATATCAAAGAGATCTCAACGGACAGAGTACAATTTAATTTAATTTTCCTCAAAAATCACTTAATTTTCTTTTTCAATTATTTTAATAATTATATAAGCATTCAGAAGTTATGTGCAATGTTGAAATCAGAATTAAGTTGTATATAAAAAAATATATGTAAAAAGTTTTTAAGTGCGATACTTCTCGTATTTAGACTTTATCTTAAAATACTTTTAAAAGTATAAGCTACTGAATTATTTGAAAAACAAAACACAATAAAGAAATCATTACTTAACAGCTCTCGCCAGCTTCCGATTACTTAACAAAAAAAAAAAAATTCCATGTTAATTAAAGCGGCAAATCAGTGTCACTAATTTGCTGTCATAATACAATCACATTCAGAACTAACCTACAGAACAACATCAGAAAAAAAAAAATCCAAATCCAAATATCAGCGACTTAAAAAGATTTCGCTGCGTTTGCATTCCTTCAGTGCATTCGTCCTTACCTCTCCGACTAATCCAATTAGTTAAAGAGGAAACAAAACCGAAACATGAAGGTGTGAAAACTCTCCTTCATCCTTTCTTCTCACTGCTTCAAAAAGCGAGTCTCCAAAAGAGTGTAAATGTGCTCCTTGTCATGCTCGGAACACACACATACAGCGACTGCAAATACAGAGGAATTATCGAGACAGGGAATGGTAAATCCAATTATGGAAACTCGCAACTCTTTGTATTCACAAATTAATTCATATAGGAAATGCATTGAAGCGCAGGATTAATAAATTTAAAGAGTTGAACTCATCTCGAGGGTAAATTAATGCCCAAACCAAAATGCACTAGTACAGGATGACATTTAAATTATTTTGCTCGGGACTTCGTGGTGAATAATTAGACGACTTCATTCATGCATTCTAGTTTTCAATTTTAAAGCATTAAAATGGAAGTATGAAGGTATTTTGATGAGATTAGCGATTCAAATCTCATCTATAAATAAAAGGATTTCTAAATGAATGAATAGCAATAATTCATTCGATAGAAGCTAATGTAAATGATATTTAGAAACATATAACTGAAGCTAATATACAATTAAATAAGGATGAGGAGAGGGTAATACAAAATCAGTCAGATCTAGAGAATATAATACAAGGGTAATTTATTTTTTCAAAAATTAATCAAACTATAGTTCAAAACCCAAAATTATTTCAAATAAATTGGTCCAGACTGGATGTCTCGTTAGTTACGAAATTATTTTCGCTTTAATTGAAATTGATTATTCTTCAGTTTTTCTAGTTCAAGTTTTTACATATTTTTAATTTGTAGAAGGATTCCAATTTGAAATAAAATTATATTAATATTTTGTTAAAAATTAAATTATTAATATTTGTTAAAAATTAAATTATTAATATTTGTTAAAAATTAAATTATTAATATTTGTT
>BMAW01070488.1:391136-496090 GCA_019974015.1 Nephila pilipes | reverse complement strand
AATTAAATTATTAATATTTGTTAAAAATTAAATTATTAATATTTGTTGAAAATCTAACTCCGCAAATATTTTTTTAATTTTTACATTAATATTATAAAATTTTAAAATAATACCAGAAGGTGTTCTTTTACGATGCAACTGATAATTGAAATTCATTTCCTCCTTCCTGATTCGAATAACAAAGGAAAGAGCTTTTAAATAAATAAATAAAAAAAACTTCCTGCAAGAGATACTTTCATTAACCCCCCCCCCCCATATTTTGATCATTTCTTCAAAACTAACACTTAATGATGTCTCACAAGCTAAATTTAACAGATACTTTTTCTAACTTAACTGGACTTGCCATGGAAGAAACAAGTATTTAGTTAAATCATGAAAAAGGTAATAAAATCATTGAATATAACAAATAATCTAAAGGAAAAACCGCGCATGTCTTTTTCCATACAATGATACAAGGATTTAACGTTTTTATGATGATTTATAAGGAAAAAATGACCAGAAGTTGAATGAACTTCAAAAAAAAAAAAAAAAAAAAAATTCCAACATATCACCAATTGCATACGCGAGTCTCATAGTGTTATTACTGACTCGTAATTTAAGATTACTTTACAAATCAAAGTTTTCAAGGAAAAAAAAAACCAGGGAAACAATTCAAAAGTAAATGGCTGCATAGAGAATGGTTTTAAAAAAAAACAGTATTAAAGTAGCAAATGAAACAAAAAAAAATGCTCATCATTAGCAATTTCTGAATCGATGGAAGACCAAAATCGTTAATGTTACTTCCTAAAACCGTGCCACAGTCATGTGCTTCTTTTCAACACGACAGCCATCTGGTTTCTTCTTTAAACGTGAATCAAAGCTACCCAGAAAATCCACTAAGGTCTGCACAATAGTATTTCCATTTCTAGAGTCCCTAACCTTTAGCATTTTAGTAATAGGTGACAGTAAACATCAGGGCAGGAGGACAGAAACTCATTGTCATTCCTCACAGCAAAAGACTCTAAGGCAAACATTAATAATCTTGCATCTTTGGGCAATTGCACGCCGAAATGATTTAGATAGGACCAAAAAAAAGCAGCGCGTTTACGGTCGAAGAAGTGTTGAGTTGATTTATATGAGTGGGATCACTTTCCTTATCTGCAGCAGCCTGGCGGGCTTGTCAGCGGATAGTACGCCGAATAACTTTTTTCATGGCTTCTTCCTCAAATTTTTTTCCAATTTTTTTTTTCATTCATGGGAGATGAGTATGGGAGATAGGTGCGAAGGCGGTCAATGAGTGGTTCGGAGAATGGATGCTAACAATGAAACGCTACGTAACCGCGAAAATTGAAACTCAGGTGATAAGTGAGAGTGTCAGCACTGTGCTTATCGCAGGTTTTAAAAAGCGCTAAATCCGCCGATAAGATGAAATTAGATCCGACGCAGCTACATAGAAGGGATGGTGGCAGTCTGTGGGGATGGGTGAATGCGTCAATAGAAAGGAAATGATGACGTGTTTGCAATCAACAGCCATGGATTCAGATCTCAAGCGCGCTCTTATATATATACTAGCTGATACCCGCCCGCTTCGCTGGGCAGACGATAATATTATATTTTGGAACCTATACATAAAATATCAAGAAAATTGGAGCATTGAAACGACTTTTGTGTTCTCTAGATGGTTTTTTTATCGTCATTAATTATAACCTTGAACTCCATTTGGTCTTTAGGAACTGAATCAACAGCAGCTTTGAAATCGTGAATATACCTGTTATATTCATGTAGCTCCTTTTGTAATTGGCTAATTCTAGCTTAACACCTGGGAAAATACCACAATGAATGTTTCTTTCACGTTCATCATCACAGAGAAAGTAAAACTGAAGAAAGAAGGTTGTTGAGGAGGCTCAGCCAATAGGCTACCTATCCTGTGGTATACCTGGCCCTGGACTTTAAATTTTGGCATAAAATTTCCTTCAATTCTTTTGCTCCGAATGACGTCATCTGAAAACATCCATTATACTTACGAATTGTAGAAAGAAAATGTTCTGAAAGCTGATCCTTATGGCTAAGAAGACTATTCAAAGGTTCAGGGAAGGATCTAATAACAGGAAGCAGGACTTGACCACCACTCCAGCACATTCCTGGAGGTTCTTCTATCCTTTTAAAGCATGGCACCTCAAACAGGGCAAACGTTTTCCGATACTGACAATTTTATCATTTGAATAGTCAATATATATTTCATATTTAAAACCAGACAAATTTTTGGAAGTCCATGGCGCTAATTTAACTTTTGATCTTTTTTCATTGTATTTAATTACAGCTGCCTGATTCACGTGGGGGGGTATTTGAAAAGTATTTTCTTACGCTCTATGTACTTCAGGATGGCTTTTAGTATATTTTGAAGCAGCGGGTCTTACTTGTTTATATCTAATAGAATTTGTGAATGTTTTTCTTCATTTCTTTTACCTTTATTTAGTTGAAGAGATATTACATCATTAATAATTGATTCACTTGAACTTGAAAAATCAATGTTAGATATTGATTGAGTCTTTGAAACTAACACAGACACATTTTTTTGAGGCTGAAACACTAAAGATGACACATTTTCTTGATTTTGTTTCACATTATCATAACCAGGATTAACTTTACTTCTATTTGTTAATCCAACTATTTAAATAAAACATCAAAATGACCACTATTACAGTTTCCCGTAAAACGTAATATTTTTTCCCCCTGAATTGTTTCCCCAACAGAAGCTATAAGGCAGCCACCTTGATAAACTTCGAACTGATAGGGAAATAGCTCTGCCGCCGCCATAATTTAGCAAATAGATCCATACGTGTTTGGTTTACACTTTTCGGTAAAATATAAATCGTTAGTATTATAAGGGGCGCCAGATAGTATTTAAACCGATCCCAGTTGTCAAACACGTGAGAAACAATAATATTTCTCATTTTATACGCCATCGATATGTCACCGAACACCAGCAAAGACAGAGACGAAAATAAACATGCTCCGCCGCCAAGAATTTTAAAAACTTTGAAAGGAGTAGGTATTCCATCGATCCAAATATATTCAACATCCATTATTAAGAACTATAACTGAAAAGTAAATATGACAAATCAATTTTTATTAACCTACAATGAAATACTTTTCAAGTTAAAAAATATAACCGAAATTAATTTTTTTAAATCAAATTATTTTAAAATTCAACAAAAAATACTAACAAAAAAATGAAGTATAATAAAAAATTTTAGCAAAAAGTCACCCGTATTACGTGATCCTTTTTGCAAAAGGATAACTCTTACGGTAGCAGCATATCTGGAACTGCAATTGAATAAGACAGAATAGCTCTTAAAAATTATAGCATTAAAAATAATTCTGTATTCTGAAAACAATAAAATATCCAGCCATTTTAAAAAATAAAAAACGTTTATTTCCTAGGAAACAAAAACTAAAAATTACCGAAATACAGAAACAAAACTTTTGCATGATATTTACATTAGGTTACAATTAATGCGTACATCAAATAAATATTTTGATAGCTGCTTATTTTTTTTTTATCAATGACATGAATAACATACCGTTATTATTCATTTGTTAAAAGCCAACTTCAATATCTTCGTTAGATTGCGTTTAGATTTACAAATGTAGTTTATCAATCATTATTAATAATAAAATACTTTTCTCATAAATTTAAAACTTATGTCTAGGTTCCACAACAATAAAAATTATCGTTTGCTCAGCAAAACCGAAATCAGCTGGCGAGCGAAATCAGCTGGGGTTACCATAGTATAGCTTTTTAAAATTCACAATGCAAGGTCATTGAAATGCTTCGACTTGGCGGTGGAAGATATTTGGTGATATTTTGCAAAAAAGAGCCCCTTCTCCAAAATCTTGCCAATCATCCATCAGCGCTTCAATATTAAATTATTTGGTATTTTTCCATTTCGCACGCGCAAATCTTGCAAGTAAACTTAATTGGTAGCGATACATAGTATACATTTAAAAAAATATTTTCCGTTTGGCGTTGGTCATGTAATTTTTGGCGATAAAGTCGCCAAAATGACATAACCGATGGGTAAGAAAATATTAACCGATGATAACTACATTTTGGTTAAGAATTCCATAAAATCCGTTCTTAGTGAGCGTCTACATTGCAAAATGAGTAACTGTACCAAATTTCAAGTCAATCGGTTGTATAGTCTTAGAGATATTGTGATGAGTCAGTCAGTGGTATTTCGCTTATATATATATAGATATATATATATAAAGTTAGTATTAAATCTGGAAGAAATAATTATTCAATGATGGAAATAGGTTACTTTCAGAAATATGAAAGAAAAATGTCGGTGAACTATTTAGATATGAAAAGAGAATGATTTTCTTTCATACAGCATATGGCATTGATAATTTGTTACAAGATGAATTTCTACTTTAAAGGAATATCAATATAAAAAAAATTTAAAAAACATAGCATACAATAAAAAGAATTCGCGTGTAGAACACGAAACGCTTTTTATTGTGCGCTATGTTTTGCCATTTCGTCAAAATTTAAATTATGACCATCACATGGCACGACTCAAATGTTCATAGATTTGACAGTGATAAATCAAAATAATTCAAAATTTCCTTCATGGCTGAAAATAACACTTTCCTGTGCGGCACAATAAAAACTTATGTTCGGAATGTATCACTTTTTATCTACTTTTCTTAAACTATTACTATGTTCCTTACTACTTTTTTCGCAAGAATATTTCATTTGTTAAATATTGATAAAGAATGATAAGGAGCTTTTCGTTCAATTTGCCACTTCGCCATTAACCTCAATTATATTCTTATATTTTCCCAAAGATTGTTCAAAATATACTGATCAGCATTAAAGGACGTAGCTATACGCTAGTACTTTTATGTATCCATCTTTTCGCAAAACAAGCGATACATATACACACTAAATTCATACATAAGTACATCAAAAAAATTATCTATCTCTACATTTTTTTTTAGAATTCCTACTTTATATAAAAGTCAATATCCTTCAAACATATTAAAATAATATCTCTGAAAACATAGACAAATTTTATACCTGTTATTTATTATAGAATGCGAAATAACTGCGTAAAGTTCATTTTGGCAATATCAAATTAGTTATTTTTTGAATTCCTTAATAAAAGGTCTTATTGGAACAAGTTTTTTAAGGGGGCGGGGTCTACTTTCAATCGAATTCAAATAATTCAACATAGAGCTTTCATTTATTAAAATGGCATTTAATTGTGAAAATATATTAACCAATAAACAGTCACCCAAATGAATAATTGGAGACAACATATACATTACCATACTTACAAACAGCGCTTGGAGCTTCATTGAATTGCGCATAATCAAGATATATAAATTAAATCGCTCAGAAAACGCAAATAACGGTAATCAACAAATACGTGCTTTACACTAAATACATAAAATTCAAATATTGCATTCCTCTTCATGATTAAAATGTAAAATTCTGTCACCAATTAATTCAATTCCTGGGGAAACAACGAAAATAGTTAAAGGTAATATACAACAATAATTCTCAAAATAATGAGATTTGATTCAACTATTTACAATTTTTTTCTTTTCATAAGTTGGTAGTAATAAAGGAAATGAACAAAATAACAGATATAGATTATTAAAGTAGGAAATTGTCTTAACACAAAATTCCAAAATTTCCAGTGATAATTTCCGATCACAAATTCCATACGAAGTACGCAACACTACATCGAAAAAGTAATTAAAAATGAAAAAAAATGTATTTTCATAGTAAATAACAGATTTGATTAATCGAAATATTCTTCATATTTCAACAGAAAGGATAAGACTAATAAATAACTTATTAGAGAATGTGAAAATTATTGTATAGATGATATTGATAATTCAAAAATAAGAGCCATAGCCATTTTTTTAAAGCGAGAATAATAATCTGACAACTCAGTGTGTGTGTATATATATATATATATATATATATATATATATATATATAAGTGATAACCACACCTATCTCAGTTGTACCTCAATATGAATAAAGTAAACATAGACATAAATATCAAATCAAAATAGAAAAGCCTAATAATTTTACAAAAGAACATAAGGGTGAGGAACATTCCATTGTTCAAAAACTATTAAACTTAATGATGGTACGGAGGAAACAAGCTCTGGTTTTTTAAGATCGACTGATCTGATGTGTTTGGCAGCTGTTACATTTCCAGAAACTTTTGTGGAAGCTCGTTATTAGAAAACCCATGTCATAAAACAGGTGGAAAGCATTCACCAGACTATTGATGATGATGCATTCAATTAAGTTTAACAAAAGTATTTACGCAATTTCCAAATTAAACTTGTACTTAAATAACAAAATTAATAGCTATGACTCATAACACAGTTGTTGTATAATTAATAAATATTTAAATAGTAACTGATGTGAGCTCCCTAAATTAATAACACTTATCATTGCAAATGAAATTCCGTGCCAATCTGCTTGTCATAAATGAATAAAAACATAAAAGAAATCTCGCGTATATCTTTCTCAGCAAATTCATTTACTTGAAAAAGAATCCGGTAAATTTTTTGCATTAAAATTAATGTCAAAATAATATATCCCTTTAATTCATCATTATATGTATAAAAATAATATCATACTACAAAATGAAGTATATATTTTTCAACTTGTAAATTAGTTTTAGAAAACTTCTTTGAAAATAAAGTTAAGAATAAAAAAAATGTATCAAAATAAGAATATTAATTAAAAACAATATATCAATATCTTTGGGATAAAATCATTTTCATCACACAAATTTAAATCTACTATTAAATTATTCAACATTTTTAAAATTAGTCTATATAAACTACTAGTTGCAGCCTAACTCTAAAATCTCAAGAAAATTACAGCTGAAACTATAAACCAATCGGCAAAAAAATAAATACCACATTTCAATATGGCGATCAAAAAAGTAAGAGAAAAAGTAGATCAACAAATTACACTGATGGAGCTAAAAAAATTATAAACTAGTATGACTACCTTAAATATACGAGACATTTAAAATTTTAAAAAAATCAGTAAGTGAACAATGAGTCCGAAACAGCGTTATTTTTTTTTTTAATTCAGTTTTGAATTAACATAGTATGCAAATTTCAAAATAGCTTCAAAACAATATAAGTCTACGAATGTGTCTAAATCATGCTCTAGTTAGCGGTAACAAATCCTTTATTTGTTTAACATTTTTAAAAATTTCTCAAATAGAACGCGAAATTCATTAAAATTGTTAAGCCCTGAATTCCCACTGAAATTAGTTTTCCTTCGACAATATTTCTAACAATTAATTATGATGCAAATCAACTTTTCTAAAAGTTTTCATAATCAACAAAATACATACCACCTTCGTATAAATCAGTGATATATACAAAACTGCTATTTAATTGACACCAGTTTTAAACAGAGAGATTTCATACCACTTCAATTACCAAACTTTTTTTAAAAAAAATTGTAACAGAATAAAACATATTAATTCAAAAATATTATTGATTCGCATACTTTTTAAATAATAATTTCCAATGTTTGGAAGAGATCCTCCACATCTAATGCAGAAAATTACTACAATACAGCTTTTTTAAAAAACTGCTTTTCGTAATTTCTAACATTCAACACTAATTTATGTCACTTTCACTATTAAATATGTTCAGCCAGAAAAATAAATTACAACACGGAACACCATTTCATACAGTGTATTACACTAGAGCTTTATTCTCATTTTAATTAAAGTTCTAGGAAAAGAGAATGAAAGAAACGGATAGAATTAATTATTCGCTTTAATGTTTCAGTTCCAAAGTAGCTGATTATTTCTTAACTCCATTTTACACTAGAAAAAGATAATACTGAGATAATTTTCAATAACATGTTTTTTGAGCACAAAACGCCATTAATTGCGTCTGACGAAGCAGATGTGGAAGAATTGTAAGGTCTAAATTTAATTAACATTATGTTATTTCTGAAAGAGCATACTTTAGACAAAAGGTGTTCAATTTTATTGACTGCTTTTTGAAAATTTTTATTGATGCAATAAAAAAAAAACCACCAAAAATTATTTTATTTGTGCTTATTGTCTTATTTTGCTAACTCCATTTACCTTTGTTATTGAAAAATTGAATTTTTCAATTTGTCGGCAATTCATATATTAAATTTAATGGGTATATATAATTTTGAAAAATACATACTTCAAAACACGATATGATCCTTAATTTTAACTCTATATTTTCAAAGAATAAAAATTTGCATATTAATTAGCCTGAATCATAATTATAACGATTTTCAAACTTCTGAGTTTTCAAACTTGTTTTTCAATAATTTTTTTTAAATGATGTGGTTTATGAGTAAAAGTTACACAAAAATCAAAGACGTTAATTCTCTCATTGTCTAAATATAGTAGTTTAAATTGCTTAACTAGTTTAACCATAGCCCATTTAATCAAGAGTTCAAGGATTAACAATTGACAAAAAACACATACTCGAATGAACGTCATTCATGACAGCTCAATTATTTAATTCAGTCTAACCTACTTAAAATTAAGTTTTCTTTGCGCTATCCATTTTATTTCCGAATGAGTTGCTTTCTGCGAGCTCCAAAATCTGTCTGAAGAGGCAAATCTGAATAATATTTTAATAGAGTAAACAGTGAGGAAGTATAAGGAATATTATAGTTTAAAAAATTACTTCATTTCATGAGCTCGGAATCTGAGATAAAAGAGAAAGAAATATGACCTTGTCGTATGATATGAATTAATCCAATAACGAGTTATTCTAAATAACAGAAATATAAGGAAGTTATGAACGCTCTACGAGTTTAATTTTACTTTTTCTTTAAGACTTGTCGGTTAATATAATACATAACACGTATTGTGACAGAAGTTTTATTGTAATCATTAGTTTTCATTATTTTTGTCCAGTCTACTACTTGGTATTTTACATCATATTTAACCGAACCTAAGGAAGGATACCTTTGTAGTATATTTTTTTTTTGCCTGTGCAAATTAACTATTCAAGTCTCCGACACTTTTAAATATACGAGTTATATTTCTTCATATGCAGATTTATAATTCATTTTTAATATCAGAATGGATTAAGATAATTTCGTTTCCTCCACGAAAATTCATCACCGCTATAATATATTAAGGAAACACAGCCTAATCAAAAGTTATTATCAAATAAGTAAATTCTTAAAATAAAGGTCATGATAAATTTCATTTTAAGTACCGCAAACTTGATTAAGGACAAATATGTCTACAGTAAAATTAAGAAACATTAATAACCCTAAAACAAAAAAAAATTCAAAACATTATGCAGTTATTTTATCAAAGTTACTATACAGCAAGCTGAAATACTACCTTCAAAAATAATCGTGACTCCGTTGACTGAATTCATATTTGTCGGGAAGTTATAAAAAAAAAAAACTCATTAAGTTTTTTCGTTTCTCCCTTCAACAAAATAAGTAAAATTTTTGCATTACAGTACGCAAACAAAATTCCAAGTAAAATGTACTTTCAAAATTGATTCCACATGAGTAAGCTGACTTTCACTATCCACGCTATAACTCGGCGTCTGGTGCATTAGATTCGAAGATAGGTGTTGTTTAGTTACGGAAATGTATCCCAGCCTTTCACGTCATTTATTTCTTTGGCAAAGTAAACAAAAGGTTTTTCGAAAGTAATCCCAACACATGACGAATGTAACTGAGAGAAACACTGGCAACGTTCCAAAGCCTACGATTCGTTTCAACACCACGAAATTCTCATTGGAAGGAAAGCCTACAACAGCTAAGGTGAAGAATTTGGAACCCATGATTTGAGTGAAAAGGTGCGAAACGAAATACAGGTTAGCTAAAACGTTGCATTGTTTTAGCACTTAAAGAAAAATGTGTATAAGACTCGCACACAAATTCGCTGGCGTACATCAGATACGATCACTAAACTGTGATGTTTGTCTCGAAAGAGCAGCATCAAATTGAATCACAGGCACTGTGGTGGATTAGTTGGTATGGGACCGCAGCAAATGAAAAACATTAAAATAAGCCATTTTTAGATATTGGATGGTTCAGACAAAATTTATGAAACGAAATCAGAAACCCGACACATCTGAAGATTTTTCGATGAGGTGCAAATTGGGGGAAAGACAAATAAATATTAAAATATCATTTCTTTTTCAAATAAATTATTTCGAAAAAAAAAATTTTTTTTTTTTTTCGTTCCTGGATCATAAAGTAAGGTTTCATGCCAGATATGTTACCAATGCAATATTTTTTCTTTTTAAAAAAAGGCCTCATAATTTTATTCATTCAACAAAAATACCGCCTAGTTATTTTGCAAAAGCGGTTAACCAATAAAATTCAATAACAAAAAATAACTTTAAAAGTAACATTATTTTTGACTCCGATATTTCATTACATGAGATTTCACTGCAATTGGCTTAAAATTCCATACTTAAGAACTCAATAGGTAAGAATTACCTTTATGCTACAAAATGAGATTTAATCGAAAATTTTAAAATGCCTCTAAAGTTTTCGTTCAAATATACTTTTGTAAACAGCAAAAATTTTGCAGAATTTTGAAACTACAAATGTAAAAATAAAAATTAATGAATAAAAAAACTATTTTAAATATTTAAAGTTTTGTTTCAATTTGACAGCTTTTTTGTAAAATTTCTTTTTCTTTACAAAACACCCTTTCTTTACAAAAATTCAAAACAATGACTTAAAGGTCATGTTTACATAATTTAAAGGTATAGGACCCTTACACCGGACACATCTTCAGATAAAAAAAAAAATGTATTTCAAGATAAATGCTACGTTTTTATTTTATTCTATTAATTTTGTCCGAATAAATCCATTTTTTTTCTAACAAAAAAAATGTTTTGTATTCGTTTTCAATACAGTAACGTTAAATGAGTTTTCCACTTTGCATGTAAAAAAAAATTGCATTTTTATAAAACGTTTTAAAATTTTAAGAACATAGTATAATAAATAGATGTACGTGTTGCAACACCACTAATTTATATATTTTTTTAAAAAAAATAGTGCATTTTTTAATCTGAAATATTTCCCGCGTCTGGAAAAGGCTGTTTGACGAAAGGCCCAAAGAGCAGAAAGAATAGTAAAAAGAAAAAAAAAAAAAGAAAAGAATTTTGTCGCTATACTAATCCAAATTCGCATAGAAACTTGCTAAATTTATGTCTTGATGATTATAAGAGCGTTAAAATAAGCTTAAGAGGAATAAAAAAAAAAACTAATCCATACTGCACATAATAATAAAGTCGAAACGTGAAGGCAAAAATCAACTCTTGAACCAAGCGAATACAACTTTTTGTAAGAAAAAAGCTCCTCCAATGGTTAGCACACACACCGGTGTTATCATCATTATGGAAGACAAACTTCCAGCAAAAGAACACCGAAAAAGTGCCAAGAATCTAATAATCGATTTCCCATCCAGCCAGTTCCTGAGGGACATATTAACACATTAATAGCTACCTCACGTTTTGAAGCCGTTTAACTGAAATGTACGTTCTCCATTCCACGCAGTACAGCGTGGGTCGTTAGCTGCTGTATGGCCCAAAGAGTCTAATCGATGGGATTTGATCGCGATTCAAATGAAGCGAATGAACAACCGCCGTGTTTCTAATCATGAGAGCATAATCGTAATCGGTTACGTTTATCGGCAACGTTTGGTTGCCATTCACTTTGTATTGAAAATGCTATTGATTGGCCGTGGCAATTCGATAATCGTAATTACTGAAAGTGTAATTGGAGATTCCGCTGATGAGCTAATTTCGACGAATATTTTACGTTAATTCATTACATATAAGTTGCAACATATATATGAACATTTGTTTGAAGATTGCAATGAAGACAAAATTTAGATTATAGCACTTATACAGAAATTCAGAGGTACATCTATATTTCAGCAAGCAGAGCCTATTCAGTTTGCAACAGAAGATTCGCTCCATAAAAAATTTCATTGAAGGCTTGTAATGAAAGTTTTATTTATCGACCGAAAAAAAAATAGTCAAGTGTTGATAAAACAAATCAAAACACATCAAACCAAGGCCTAATACATATAATATTTCTAACAAGTCCTAAATAAGTGAATCGATATCATTCCTGATTATTTGATATACATAGCTTCAATCTATTATAGAAATACTCGTGAACGATTTGCTTAAAATAGAAATCACTTTAAGAAGTTTTTAAAATGATCTATACTTGAAAAATGGAGATGGTAAAGTCAATTTTGGTACTAAAAAATTATAAAGTAAATTTACGACTGAGAAATCACCACGTTTGAAGAAGAAAAAAAATTATGATTGGCTAATTTACAATGTTTACTTAAACAAGTAATATAAAAAAAAATAATTAAGTCAATTCCTACTTAGGTCAACAAAGAAAATTTTTATTTTAGTTACTTTTTATTAAATAATCACAATTAATATAAATATGTATATACATATGACAGAAACACAATATTAAGAGGCAAAAGAATTTTTTATTCTGCGATCAACATGCTTCGTCACTGACGGTATTTAAATTTATATCCTGCTAAATATCTTATATAATGAAAAAAAAAATTCTCTCATATCAAACTAAAATTAATTATTTCAAAATCAAATAAAAAAATTTTATGCTTCGATGAGATTCGATCCGATGGCATGAAGATTCTTCGCCGACGCACTACCTACTTTGCTATAGCAAGACAAATGACATAGCAGAAGCATTGACTTGTTTCTTAATTCATCCGGTAAATTAAATGGTTGGAATGCAGTTTAGCCCAATCACCTTTGGAGACAGGAATTATTTGGCGGTAATTTGCCAAATGTGGCTACTCTGGTACGATACGTAGACTTAACGTTCAGCGAAAAAAAAATCGCCAAGTTTGACAATTTTTGAAATCGAGCCAAGTGGTTGGGCTAAACTACATTTTCATCAATTGAATTTAATTAATGAAATAATATTTGAAAAAAACTATATTAACATCAAGTGTCATCCACTACAAGTTGAAAAAAATGTATTTGAACTTGAATGGATGCATAAAAAGTATTTCATTAACGATTGAAAATTTGAACAAGATATATATAGGGAGAGTGTGAGCTAATAGTAGGAATTTAAAAAAAAAAAAAAAAAAAAAAAGATTCCCCAAATCTGTTGTCAATAATCTTGAAACCAAAACTGAACAGGAAAGCTATTCGAATATTTAGTAAGACTTCACTAAAAATCATTCAATGACTTTTGATTTCTAGAGCATTTTCGCAATATATCTCTCTCTACATTTACTATCTTCTATTTCTGCTTTTCTGCACGACTTTTTTTAAATCAAGTGGAGTCCCATAACAAAACAGATCTATGACTCTACTTTCCTCTCGTCTCAATTCCAGTCAAAACAAAGTTTTGAACAGATGCTCAAGAATTAAGATTCAAAAGAGTTAAATAATTTGTAACTATTGAACGCGTATTCATTTCAATCAAAGCATTAGGGAAAAAGATTACAGATTTCACGCTTCGATTACAACGATAGATTGCTCTTAGAGAAGAAATTTTTCAACAAGATAGATCATAACCACATTGAATTTTTAATAAACAATCCCCCCCCCCCCAAAAAAAAGCTAAAAGTTGCAAGTCGGAATCAAACTTCAGACTCTTATAAAGAAGCTCATCTAGTTCGTAATGATCAATTACACTATATAACACATTGTTATTTATTTATACATAGTTATAACAAGTTTAAAAACAGTAACACTAATCATGTTTTATTTACTTTTATAAACAATGAGAGGTTTAATACTTCCTATTTGAAAGATTTTGAAGAAGAAAAATGTTTTTAATTAAGAATTCGATGCCTGAAACAAAATTTAACTATTAGACCAAAAGCTAATAGTTGGCTATAAAAGCCAAATTCATGCATCGATGATCAGAAATTTGAATACTTGAAATAAACCAAAAAGATAACGCATGAACACATGAAACATCAAAGAACTCTCAAGAGTTTTATGGAATCCTCAGTGAATAAATTTTTATAAAAATACTAATGCACAAAAAAAAAAAAATCGAAGTCAGGTGGTTAATGATAAAATAAATTGAGTTTCATTCAGTTCGGCCTTCGTTGAACATTTCTGTTTCGAAGCAGAGATCGAATGGAAATCTACCTGAAACGTGAAGTTTTGCTGAAAACAAAATATAAATCCTTCATATACAAATACGAACGTTTTGCGTCATTGTGCAAAAAATACTGAACACACCTCTCTTCACTTCATTCCCAGATAGCAGTTTTATTTAGAGATAAGGGTTATAGAGCCAGGCTTTTTTTGACGCAATCCAGGGATGCTGCTAGGATAGTTGTTTGCGCACGTATTAATAAAAGAAGAAAAAAATCGATAGAAAAGGAAGGGCCTAAATCCGGAAAGGTTATAATCTTGGGTCAGCGAAACATCTGTGAAGGAAACCATGGACAAGAATAAATATAGCTTCGAACTTTTCTGGACTGAAGCAATATCAGGAGCAGAGATCCTAGTGGGTGTATAGAAATGCTTGACCAACAAATCCAGTTCTGAAGAATAAAAAAGCGAAGTTTTTATAGCATAGTTCATATCTGGGGAACTTTCAATATATTTTTCTCTCTTCTTTCCCTTTCTTAAATTCCTTTCGTAACTTTATTATCTTCTAGATCAAAAGATTATCGAATCGCTTTTTCCCTCGAAAGAAAGGATAAAAGAAAAAGGTAGTGAGAGGTAAAAATATCGTGTCTGCTCCAGAAATGTTAGCTTCAGGCAACTTCAGATATCATGCAGACTTGTGATTAATATTGATCCAATATCAAAGACATGTTCAATACAATCTGTATCATTCGATAAAAATCAGCTAAAATCTAATTAAGTAGTTTCCTAACAAAATATTTACATTTGCCATAATATTTAATAATAATTACTTATTTAAAACGATTACTATTATAACACACAAGCATGCATAACGCAAAAGTTTCTATCTATAAAAAGGCTCGTAATTAATAAGAGAAAAATAAAATAATAAAGTCATGCGAGAGAGTAAGAGAGTAATTATCAATTATGCTATTAAGAATCAAGGTCACACATATCTGAGTAGTGGAAGAATATACTTGATACGATGGATCAAAAAAAAAATTATGCTAATATATACCCTTACACAATTAAACTAGAAAGAAATCTTTTTTTTTTAAGCTTTCAGTAGTGGCATACGATTGTTTGTAGTCAGAAAAAAGAATATTGATTAAAGTATTATTTTGAAAGATTCACGAAAATTGTTTTCGATACACAGACAAATATTTACAATACATAGCTATCAGAAAAAGGATATTATAACATTTAAAATCTATCAAATTTCCCCAAATAAAATCGTTTCTTTACAGAATTACTTTTTCTTTAAATATTCAAAAGTGATTTCAAGACTGAAACCTTACCTAAAATAAATAATAACAATAAAAAACGAAAGGAAAACTAAGTTTAAACTCACAAAAAAAAAAAAAAATCATTACCCAATCATAAATAAATCACACATACTTCAAATGTTTATGTTTTATTTTATTATTTTCCCCCTACTTTTGCGAACGAATGATAAATGTTTTTAGATACGTTTAGATGTTAAAATTCTTCATACATGATGTTCAGAAAATACATTCAAAATTGAAAATGACTAAAACTCACATAAATAACGAATACTGTGCACATGTTTGTTTGTGATCAATTATGAGAGATTAAAGATGTATTGTTCAAATTACACATTGATCACAGTTCCTATTCAAATTTTCGAGCTTATAAGCTGATTTTTACAGACACTTAGTTGTGTTTCTAGGGATTCGAAAAATTAAGACAATTCCTAACAGCCATCATGACAAATGATACATTTTTATCATTCTTGATATTTTTATCTTTTATAAAAACCATAAAAAAAGTTTTAAATAAACCTTTTGAAAGTAAACACATTTGGATTATTTACGAGTTCCATTATTCCGATGACATTACTAGTTACCGTATATTTCATATTGCAGTTTAAATTTTTGTGTTGATGTATTAATGTGCTACATATTCAGTTTCAAATTAAAAAAAACATATTATTTTGTGAAAATTCGAAAATTGTTTTAGTCATTTTATTGCATTTTCAATCGTTTATGATTAACTCACATGTTAAGAAGTTAATTTTTAAAATTTTCTTTTTAATTTTTGGAAAATAATGTACGCGAGTACATAAAGAAAGTCAATACAAAGAAAAAAAACTTTATTCCATTAATATTTATGAAATAATTTACTTTACCTGAACGCTTTTAAATGTTTTCTGTTCTCCTTTTTACGAATCACAATGCCACCGTTATTTGACACAACATATTTTGGGTAGTAATTTCCTTAACACTGAAAGAAATTGTTAGCTGAGTACGTTATGACTTTAAATTTTATAGGATATTGTTAGATATTAGAAAAGACACTTAATGGAAGCGAATTTTATGTTCTTCATGAAATCTAATTTATTAACTTACGAAGTGTAAAACATGTATAAAAATACCTTTTTATTAGTTTTTCATCTCTATCGGAATTATATACGTAACAGCTACAGAAATGTAGCTTTTCCCAGATTGCATTTTCAAAGTAACTCAATTTTTTCTGGAAGATAATTTCATACTTATTAATAAATATTTGAAGCTTCATCTTAGCTTTTGTTGTTTTCCGACTCCATATCGAAGCATATTCAAAAACGTAAGATTGAAGAGGCTCTTCGCCAATCAAAATTGAATTCATAGAGTATTTCCTTAGAAAAATAGCCTTCGTTATACTAATTTATGCAAGGAGAGAAATGTGCTGTACCAGACTTGAAAGACTCATGGTCAAAATAGCGGGGCTTATAGTATTCAGTGAAACCGTTTCAAAGAAATTCTATGGTTCTTGTTGTTTGACGATAAATCATTCGTTTTGAAATGGTCAAATTTTTCCTTGGTTTCGAATCATGATCTCCTTCCGTGGAAAATTTTCAGTTGTGTTTTATAGCGGGTGAACTATAACAAATCGACAAACACCAGATTCTGAGTAATGCAGTTCAAATTTATGCAATACATGACAAATAAGCCTGATATATTTAGATTACACTATTGGTTGACTGTAAATGTTAGACCAAAATAATTCTTGAATGGTTTTTGTATCTATTAAAAGAGGTAGGTATGGGGACACAAGAGTGTAACTTGGTGAATATGTCGTTATGAAACTAATAGATCCGTGTTAATTAAAAGAATTGTATGACACAACAGCCAATGATTTTTCAACTCAGAAATTTACGTATCCCTAGATGGCAAAAAGAACTATTGTTGGTGCAAAGCCTTTAAATCGAAGAGAACTGCCAATGATTTGCGAAGTTACACCTTTAAACGATTCTTGTCAAAAGTTCTAGTGAACGACCAAAACTCTCTGTACTGTTTATAGATGTAAACAAACAAAAAAAAAGATTTTATCTTGAAGACTATGCATACAAGAGTTAAGATAGCAGATAATGCCAAAAAAAACTCCATAAACGATAAGTTTTTACAACTTCACCGTGGTTTAAATATACTCAATCAAATGAGTCGATTGTACATGATGCGATCGGCTTCAAGGTGCCTGTTTACATGTTTTATAATATTCTAGGTATTGCAACTATAAATTCCAGGATTTTATTTAGAGCATGTAACTCTTTCCGAATTCCTTTCGAGGGCCCTTTATTTGATTCAAAGATCCTTTATTTTAAGCCTCATTAACGAATTGAGTTTGTCACAATGCATTTCAAAGCAACAATCTGATCTGATCTTTCTAAAACCACGAGTAATAAACATGATCCATACTCGCTCGCCTCGTTCAGTAGAAACAAAATCAAAGAAATGTGTTCTCATGTTTTAAGCCAATTCGTAGAAAATGTCTCAAAAATATTACTTTAAACACTTTTATTACAAATCACGTGTAACAATTACAATGAGAAATAAGTACTTAATAAGAATACCTCCCCCTGAAAACAAAGGTATTTTATTTTATGCAACACAAAATTTTACTACTCAAAAATATTTCATATATTTTAAATTGCTCAAATTAATTTAGAATAACTTTTTATAATAATATTTATTATTAATTAATTACATAAATCAAACACTCTTGATTTTTTTTATTGTGATAAAAATGACCGCGACTGACTGTTCTAGGTAATTAAAAATATCTGCCGTTCTACCGTTAAAATTGCAGTTCCCTTGTCCTGCTTTAAAATGGAAGGAAAAATTTACCAGATATAATTAACACAATAACAATCGACATCTGGGGTAACATTCATGAATTGCATAGAGTCGCTGAATTTCAAAGAGGGAATCTAATGTATTCATTAAAACGCATTTTAAAAAAATTTTGAAATGCCGCATTTCGTGATAAGATTCGAGGTCGCATTTTTAAAAACAAATTGTAACAAAACCATAAAAATAATTCTGTTAAATAATTATTTGTCTAATTAATAAAATTGCATGTAATACATATTAAAATGAAATTGAAATTGTATAAAGATTGTTTTGACAATACAAATTAACTGAGAACAAATTCATGACATTCTGCTTATTTCATTGACACACATAAAAACGTAAAAAAGGTTTTTTTAAAAAAAATTCCACGTTTTTCTAAATTTTTAATTTTAAAATAAAATGAAAATATTCGTTTTGAAGTGTAAAACAATTAAAGAAACTCATTATAACAGATAGTTTAATAAAAAAATTCCCCCTATTCAATAAATCAATAATTTCTGAATATTTTGTGTCATTGCTTTAATAAACTATCACACTTTCTAACTTTTTTCAGAGCCTATCATTAATTTGAATAATATTGTATTCTGAATATTTTACATACTTCTTGCGAGCCTTAATCTTGCTTAGAATTGTGCATTGAAATCTTGCAAATGGATTTTTCTCTTGAAATGAGCATTTTAAATTAATAAAAAATAAATAATCAAATATATAGGCTTCTATCTTTAAAAAAGAGACATACGAATAAAACTCAAAAGAAATGAACTGAATGATGAAATTAAATCTTCCTAATAAATCAAAATATTATTAAACAATATTCAAATCGAGATAAAATTTGAGATTCAATAAATAAAACATAAAAACCCATTTTGTTAAAATTTCAATAAAACAGCGTCTTGATACCAGCGACTTTAAAACAAAATGAAACTTTACTCGAGTGGAAGAAAATCATTTTGAAAAAGCGAAGCGTTTCACATACATTAAAAAAACAAAAGCAGACAGATTTTTTACGACTCCGTAATGGATTTTTCACACTAAAATGCACTATCATAGAATTGCGTATCATTTGAAACTCTTATGTAATGCAAGATGGCTCGAAAAAGATTTAACCAGAGACAATTTTAAAAGCGTAATGTACTTCCGAAATCCTTTTCAATCTTTTCATTTTCTTAGCTACAAAACATATTCTCGGGTCTTTCTTCTCAACTTAAGGAGAAGGAATGAAATGATGAATGATACAAAGGAATGTTTTTCTTATTCTGAAACTAAATGGGGTGCTTCTGCATAGTACCTCAAACTTGATGATCTTATTATATTAAGGTATTATTTCTTGAAGAAGCAGATAGTGATTGAGTATTGTTTTAAAGCTTTCGGAATTGTTTGAAACTGAAAATTATACGTTAAAACGTTGTTTATCTGACTGTTCTTTTTTTTTTCCCCCTTAAATTTAAAAGTCATAAAATCAATAACAGAACTTTAATACAGTTTATTAGGGAAAGAAGTTTATCACTGTATGTCTGTGTTTCAATGACATGGTTATTACTACACTAAGTTGCAAAAAGTCAAAGAAAAAAAAGAGTTTTGAAAGGAAAAAAGTTTTTATAACAAAAATTAATTTTTAAAAACTAATAATAATAATATTTACAACATACACCTATATGAATTATAAAATTTTGTAAAAGTGAAAATTTTTAAAGTTTACGGGGAACACATAATTACAATCCAATGTACTAGATGATTTTATATTATTTAAATTCGATGTTTATTTTTATTTCAAGTGGATTTTTGTCATATAGTATAAAGTATCAGCTGCCTTATAAAACGAGCAAAGAAATTACTTTAAATTAAAGTGAAAAAAACATACAAAGCAAAATGTAGAATCATTTTTATTTCTATAAATGTATTTTTACAATATTTCGATGTTGTAGAAGGGATACGACGATGAACAAAATTTATGCTTGAAATTATTTTCTAACAGTTATCCATTTCATAGTAAGTTATTTAAGAATAGGAATCAATTAATTTAGGCTAACGCTTCAAAATTACAAAACACTTATAAAAGTCACGTATAATAAAAATTAAATAAAATATTTTTTTTTTTTTTTTTTTTTTTTGTTCTAAGTGATTCAAAATTAATCAACGATTTTTTTCCCCTACAATTTTAAATATAGAAAACTTATTTGAATAAAATTTATCGGGAATTTTAAAAAAATCAATTCGAAAAAGGTTATGGGCAATTTCTTTAATTTTCCTCCTTACAATAATAAAATACCTCAAAACAATTTTAATTAATTTAAAGGAAGCATTATTAAAGTTACAAAACGGGTTATTGGTCAAGAGCCACAAAATTTTGAATCATAGTCAAATGACGAAGTTGATGCTCACCCTAGTACATCAGTCTTCAAATTTCTACATCATCCAAAGTAGAAAATAACACATCAAAAATGAAGTAGAGAAATGAGCAACGCGACTTCCTCCATCATTATTCCATCATCCTCCCTCATCATCATAATAAAGGAGGATTTCAAACTCGCACACACAACTTTATACACCCTTTCCCTTCCCAAGCTGCTGAAACCATAAAATATAAACCAAAATAATCCTTTTAAACACGTGTGTATGTGTATATATATATATACTACTTGTAATTTGATATTTAATACATTTGAAAACTTTCGTACGAAATCGCCTCCTTCTGTTTTAAAATAAACTCTGATAAGCATTACTCATTCTTCGAATGAATCTGGCCCTTAGTATTATAATGCTAAATGTTCCCTGGATAAACGTTCATTTAATGCCAGAGTACACAGATTTACAATGACAATATTGATATACGAACGATAAAAAAAAAAAATAAAGTGATCAAAAAATATTAAAATGCAATTCTTTTTCAAACAAGTAAAAAAAAAAAAAAAAAAAGGTCTGCATCATGATTTAATTTTTTCCCCCCGATTTTGAAAAAATGATAAAACAATACATTAATAAATAAATAAACAACATAAAATGTAACGCAAATTAGTAACATAAAATAATAAATAACAAAGCAACTGCTAAAAAGCAAATGCAAAAACTTTGCTCATTAAAATTAAAAGGTAAACGGTTCTTTCACACATAAATATTTTTCTCCTATTAAGAATTACGAATAAAAGAATAAAAAAAATCGTCATAGAAATATTAATCACAATATTTCAACTGTGGTCTCATTCCTCATTTTAAAATGGTACCCAACTCATATGCAAAAGAGACGATCAAAGTATAACCAAAGCACAATAATTATACGCTCCCTTCGAACTAGGGGAATACAAGGTATCAATTCGTGACACATGAGCAATGCAGAGACGGAAAGAGAATACCAATGGATGAGAATGGTACGAATAGCTCGATATTTTTGTAGACACCCGAGTACGTTCCCAACACATACACGCTGATAGATCCCGAAATAGCTTGCTCATATCCCTTGTCAATTGCTCGGAAGTAAGAGATATTGGGAGAATAAATCACGGGAGAAGAGCACGAATGAATTGAGTCTGTTGTCACCTTACACAGCTCAATAACTCACTATCTGGAAAGTTATATCTTCACTGGGAAACATGTATGCAAGTTTCTTTCAATTTTTAAGAAAGAGTCCCAGGTTTAACGATTATAGGAAGCGATAATGACACAAAGGTAAACTAAACGATAATGGAGATCTGAATTGACTAAATGGTGTTTTGGAAATTAATGATGTTAGACGAAGATTGATTTTTGATATTTTGCAGCTCGTAAAGAGTTAGGTACATAATCTTTCGAAAGTGCAAAATAAAGTTTATCTATGACTTTTAATATTGTAAAATCATGTCTCTAAATATTTTTATGAATGTTCGTTACACATGCTTCAAACGTTCGAGTATAAAAGATAAGATCAAACAATGCAATTAATGAAACCGTTTAAAAAAGAGAGACAAGACATAATTAAACTTAAGTCTCCATGGTGTTCTACATATAAATTCAGAAAAATCATTTCATATAAAATAGCATTTAGTATTAAACAGTTTAGTTTCGTTTAATTAAGACTAACGACGCACTTACAAAAGTATAAGGCATTTACTAATGAATATAGTATGATCATATAACAAAAACTACACATCAGCTGGCATTTCATTCTCCATACACAGCGCTAAAAAAGTTAACTTTGAGGATAATTAAATTTTACCATGACGTTTACTCATGATGTCATTACATGCAGCAATATTTATTAAAATGGAATTATGAACTCGAAATTCCCAGATATTAAGCGGGTACTAATTAATTAAAGTCAATTTACCTTTAACATGGATTATATTTTAATCATGCTTAATAATTGTTATGTACTGAAACGAGAATCTCTTGAGTTAGGTTTGAATTACCATTTCTCTGGACCAAATGTTCATGGCCATATGCGACGAACTTCATAATTATTTAAAAACGAAGAGGACATCTGAGCATAAAATCTCAATTTTCTCATCTTGCCAAGTGGGGATAGTAAAATAGAATGTGCGACACCTTTTATTATTCTGAAGGACGTTTTGGAGTGAAATCGTGAATTTGAATCCACAATTCGATTCTTGATTCCCCGATCAAGAATCCTGCGACCAAAACCATTATACTACCATGAATCGGAATAAATTCCTAAAGTAGACTATTTTTAAAAAAAATTCCTTTAAGTATTATTTAGTAGACGAAAAGAATATATTCTAATGATCTTACAAAAACTACAGATTCACAAATGAATAATTTGAAACAAAGATAAAATTAATTCGAATGAATAATTTACAATCACGGGCCAGGAAATTAACTATAATATACATAAAAAATCACTAGAAAAATACAAAAGACAAGTACCGACGGACTTCGAAATTCGTAATTATGTTCTGACGACTAGGACGAATATATATATATATACTATTTACTGACTTCACTCTCAATCCCGCCGTCTTTAGAACCCAGTGAAATTCCACATAAAGTTATTTTTATAATTCTACACATCGGTCTCAAATGAAATCAAGACTCAAACCCATGCTAGAAAAGGGCCCTTATCCACAATTCTATCCAAGGTATATTTCTAGAACTATAGAACACTTTTTATGCCACTTCCTTCGACAAAGAAATTTCTCATAAAAAAAAAATCAGACTTAATTAAGTTGCCAATGTCTTTGCAAAGATTTTTTATAATGAACTATTATCTCTAATATTATCTCCCACCTGTAGAGGGCGCCTTGCAAGGGGCGAGTGTAAGATATCAATTACAAAGCCCCTTAAGTGCGAGTGTAACACTCCATAGTGAAGCAGATCTCTGTAAGAATCGAAAAGTGCTCAACGTAAACTGCGCTAATCATCAAAGTAACAATACAAAAGATGAAAGTTGTTATTATTGTAAAAACAGATATGTTCTTTGTCTGAAGTTTAAAGACAAAAGTTAAGTAAGAGGTTAATGAGAAAAAATTATCATTAAAAGTAAAAAGAAAGTTAAGTAAAGTTCTCAACAGAACTGGCCGAAAAATATGATGCGAAGAGAAAAAAACACCCTAACAAAGCCGAATCAATTGATGCAGGTTTAAATGAGTTAATAATCTGTAGCTATATGTCATATATATGAATAAGAATAACCGAAATTATATAAACTTTTTTTTTCTTCATATAAATGAACATTTTCCTCAATTGTTTTGTTTTAGCTTTGTTTTTAACACAATCTCTCAACATCCTAATTCATTCGGTCATGGTAAAATAAAGGATAAATATGTCAACATTTTCTTAATAGGAAAAAAGGCAGGCGAATAGATGATGCGCATATATAAACAATCATTGTACAAACGGAAAAATCTCACACTTCCTTGGTTAAAATAATATGCTATATAAAGCTTCCTTTCCTCCCATTATTCTTGGAATATCAACTCACATATTTCATATTACAATAAAGGTAACTAAGAATAAAAGAATTTAGCAAACCTAATACTAAGGTCCATACTTTTTTAGTAACCTCCTTCGTTATATATCTTTACATCATGATTTATACAATGCACTTCAAGTAGACAGAGAGTTTACAATTGAGCGTAACCTATTTACTCATGCAAACATTTCTCGCCTTCAAACACTTTCCAAGAAATTGAAGAAAATACATATTCTTACATCTTACATAGATCTAAGCATAAAATATAATCTTGAGAAAATTCCTCGAGCACCTTTTACTGGCAAAACAATGCCAGTGCCGTATTAGGATGGAAAAATAAACTACAAAAATTGCCTGGGCGATGAATGATTGCATGTAGATTGGCAACTATTTTATTGTTGGATTTGAATCGAATTATGCGTCTAAGTATTCGGTGTTTTTTTTTTTTTTTTTTTTTTTTTCTTTCAGTTACAGCAAAATATGTTTTTACAGGTAACAAAAATCAACAGATTCAGAACATAAATTTATTTCCTATGTTATCTTAAACAAGACTCCCCATTTCTAAAATGATACAGTATGACAATACAATTCTGTTAAAAGTAGTTTTTAACTTAAGCTATGCGAAATATCTAAAATTAATAATAACCGCTTTTGATATTCTCCATTACTTAAGATAAAAAGCTTTTTCATTCCAATTTTTATTTATTTATTTATTTATTTATTTATTTTGCTTGTTTCTCACTTAGAAGTAAAACTAAAAAAGTCACTTTAAATATCGATTCAAGATTTCTGAATTCATCACATAAGATTGAAAGCAAAAAATTATAATAAGTTATACAGGAAGCTAATAAATGTTCCACATCCCAACACAAACAATTAAAGTTTTAAATTTATTTTAAATTATCACAAAAGTTCCAACATTTAACATAAAAGTTTTTTTAAAAAATACTCTTGGGTAAAGTTGACCAATTTATGCACATTTTTAAAAGATATGGATTGATAAAATTTCTGTTTTCTAATTTAAAAAAAAAAAAAACGATTTAATCGCTAATGAAGGCAGATAATCGCAAAATATTAAATAATTTAATATTTTGCGCTGGGAATACGGAATACTCAAAAATATTTATCATTAAGAAAAACTTATTGGTAATTTTTTACTTATTACACTTATTGTTCACTTAACTCGTTTGGAAATTAATAGGAAACATCTGGCTTTAATTTGAATTTTCACATCAGTATTATTTTCTGACACTTATCACTTTAAAAAATAAATGAAATGGAACTATTTTAAGAAGTCAAATTTGCAATGAATGTTAAGAGTAAATATGAACAAAATAAACCAGCTCAAAGTTCCTTTTTTTTGCGACGATATTGTACATATGTAGGATTATTTTCGACTTTCACCTGTTTCCTTATCCAAATATTTACAATACATGCAAATGTTTTATTGCATTTCATTCCACTCACTGATGCCACATTACTAAAAAAAATAAACAAAACATAATTCTGCTTTTTAACAAATTTCTTCATTACTACTGAGATAAACGTTTGGAGCACTTTTATTCATAAAACAGTAATACATTCAACAATGATACTTCTCGACAAAGACAATTCCATTCAATGTTTATAATGATTTGACAACCAATCAATCTTTGAATCGTGTTTTACGATGCCAATACATGAACGACCTGATACATATATGTAAAGGAAAGGAAGGGGGGGGACATCACCACCATTGATGGACTCGCGTTTAGTTCCGCTACGCCTCCTCGGTCCAGACTAAACAAATAAAACACAATGACAGGTGAAATCATCCGAAAGTCAACACGATTTAGCTCCGAATCATTTCCAGTCACCTTCACAAAGAAGAATAAACTATGAAAAGGAAAAAAGGAAAAATATGTATCTAAAAAAAAAAAAAGAGAGAGAGAGAGAGAGAGATGGGAGTAGATTTAAAGGTGATAAGAATTGTGAATTCTTATTCGGGAGCTCGGCCTCAAATTTGCATGCAAAAATGGAACCATTTCATTCCATTTTCGAGCTAACGGAACTAATCGATGAGAAGTCATTGTGTTTCAAAAACGAT
Organism: Nephila pilipes; assembly: GCA_019974015.1. Lineage (NCBI taxonomy): Eukaryota > Metazoa > Arthropoda > Arachnida > Araneae > Nephilidae > Nephila > Nephila pilipes. The sequence goes on along the minus strand of BMAW01070488.1, from coordinate 469,788 downwards.
ATTTTTTCGAGCTCTGACATGTCTCTTACCGAAATCTAATTGGTTCTCTGTTTTCCTTTTGGTCTCATATTTTTAAAGAAGTGGGCGGGATTGATAGAGCGTATTACTGTTCTTTAGAATGCATTTTACAAGGATTAAAAAAAAGTAAAGTGTTTATGAAGGTATAGTTTCTAAACAAAATTTTAAGGTTTTAAGAATCTGGCAACAAAGTTTCAAAAACAAGGTTTTAAGAATCTGACCATGGAACGTTTTCTGGTTTAATTTCGATCTTTTCTGCAAGCGTCGAGAGTTTTGAAAAATTTACGATTCAACATACATGCAATTTTCTTCAATAATTTTATTAATAAAGAGAGCCCAACAGAGATTCAAATAACCTGCATTTTCGTGATGTATGTATAATAATGCATTCTTGATATAAATGAGTTGTCATAGTCTTCCTTATCTATACATAATCGATACTTCCTTATCTATACACTTGTCGAGCAGATAACCTTACACACCAAAATTCAAAATGATACTTCGTAAGGATGTAAAAGTATAGTTTGGTTTATTAGTCAACCAAGGGGCTATTGTTTTAGTCGGATCACTTTTCAATTTTTTATCTTTGCTTCAATTTTAATTACATTGCGGTGGTCGCGAAGCGGCAGCGTTGATTCGAACCCTGGACCAGTGGGTCCGAAGAGGAGTTCATAGCTTGTTATCGTGCCCTAACCAACTAGGCTAAAAAGACGTTTAATCAGGCCAGTTAGTTAAGCATTTTAACCTCTGGCGCTGCTGTAGAAAGAATCGCTACAACATTTAGCTTAAATATATTCAACATAATAATTTATCGTTTGCTTCAATTTTAATTACATGTAGCTGATATAACATTCATTTTAATAATTTATCATTTTTTTTTAAATTTTAATTACATGTAGCTGACATAATATTCAATTTAATAATTTATCGTTTGCTTTCATTTTAATTACATGCAGCTGACATAATATTCAATTTAATAATCATTGTTTCCTTTAATTTTAAAATCGGAAAAGTTTATTATACTCCATTTTTTGATATTTCATCGTTTACTTTAATTTTTATATTTAAATGAGTAATTTAATAATAATTATAAAAAAAAAGTGCACCTTGGGTGGCTGAATCTGTTCTTTGCAAAACTTTGCATAGAACTTTTTATAAAACTGTCCCACTTTTTTACCGCGGAAGTTTTAAATGGAATCAGGACTTGACAATGATCTTACCACCATAATAAAATAGGCTAAGCATCACTTTCATTATACACACATTTAATTAAAGAAATTAAAATATTTATTTAAAAATTGTACAATGGAGGCCATTCATAAGGATATTTTTTTAATTAAACGTATTAAATAAATATTGTCCATTCTTTAAAACAAAAAAATTGGATTTGGACAAAAATTCGCACATATGTAATGGCAGAATAAACATCCAATTTAGCTGTTACGAATTTTACATGCAGAACAAATAAAATGCCTGATAAGTCACATAAAATCAATTTTCAAACGTTGAGGGAAAAAAATTTCCACGAAAAATTTTAAAATACTACAAGATTATTGGTAATATATTCAAACTATTTTGATACTTAACTTTCGTATAAAAGACAAAGACATTCATACATATTTTTTTAAGTGTCAAATGGTGTCACAATCCAAGGAAAATACAATTTTAAAATATTACACAGTTACTCGTTAATATCGATAGTCATTGAAAACCATTATGAAACTATATCACAGCATATGAGCCAGTAGTAACTAATTCAACAAACACAAGCTTACAAGAGAAATAACGGAGGCAGCTGGGACAACGTAACGTCAACTTAAAAGTTTTCCGAGAATTTTACTCACATGTGTTTAATTTCCGGACAAGGAATTCTTTGTCATTCTGAATGTAATGGACTTTATGATCCTATCGTCGTATATTTCAAATCAAGTTTCAGGCAAGAAATGAAAAAGAAATAACGGATCTTTTACACGAAAAAAAAAAAAACAATTATAAAATCTCTTTCCCCCCCCCCATGAAGTGCAATGTGCTATTTTATAAAAAAATTATAATTTCATAACTATTCGTAATTTTTTAAAAAAAAATCATTATTTTAAAAATATTTACAAAAGTACATTACTTTTCGTAGAAAATAAGAAATAATTTTTCTAAATCTGTAACAGCGCTTAACCGCTTAAATGCTTAGCATCTCTGAGAGAAACATTTATTACTTAAAGACAAAAAAATAAATAAAATGAAATGAAAACAATCAATACGAGTCCAAACTTTAAGTTTATCATATATATTAACCATATTTTACATAGTTGAAACACTAAGTATTCGAACATAATAAATTGCAGAAAAAAAGTATGTCATCCAAAAAGCAAAAATAATATAATAATTTTTATTCCTAGAGTTTGTCATAACTTTGTTCTAATTGAGCAGCTTAAAAATCGAAAATTATAGAAAGAACACTAGAATTAATTCGTAATTTTTACGGAATACGAATGTCATGAAAACATAACAGAAAAAAATGTCAATTACATTCTTATCACACACCACAAAAGTTAATAATCGTCATGCAATTTTGACAACCATAATACGAATTTATTCATAAAAATATCGTTAAATTCAAAATTTTTGAAGCATTTAAGAGAAAACATCTGAAAAATTACAAAAAACTAAGGGGGGGGGGAATGCAAAAATCAACCGTTCTTTTGAAAGTTAATTGTTATATTAGTCAAGATTTAAAAAATAATAAATTTTAAGTAATTTTGAAGTTTTTGAATTTTGTTTTAATTTTTGAGAGTTGGATAAAACTTTCACATTTTCTTTAGCACTTAGATATATTCGAAACTTATAACAAAAAGAAAAGCGCGATAACATATCACATACTAATGAGTCTTAATAAATTTTAACAATAGCTAAAATTAATAACCAATACTGTAAAAAATTCTAATTTTCTTTCCATAATTGGATAATAGGATGAGTTATAAAAAAATATCTTTTTTGGGTCCAATAATTCCTAAGACTCCGGATCAAAAACATTACTCACAAGTAGAATTTTTCCATTCGTTTGAAAAGTTGCGAGACATAAAGACAAACATTGCAAGAACACCATTAAAACTTTTATAAAACAAAGAAAGTGTTAGAAAGCATAATCATTCTATGCTTAAAAATTTGATTCAAATATCTGGCATGATGCCAATAATTTCTGCTGCGTTAAATGGAAGCACAAATATTCACCAAAGTAAAGTTGAATCTGCGGCAACTCCCTTCAAACACGACGACAAAAATTTAAAAAACGCATATCTAGCCCGAGAGGAAATCCATTTTGGTCGAGCTGATAAGAGCAATGCAATAGCGACTGGACAAGTTTTCTCCGAACCGACCGATTGAAGGTTCAAAATGCCGCCGGCACTCAAGGTCAACCGACCACCTCAGCAATGGAATAGAAAAACGTAACCCGCTATGGCGAGGAAAACTTAGCCACCGAAGTCGTGACCCAGGATTTGGAACACTAGATGACAACACAGTCAAAAGCTACTGGTTATATGTACCCTCGACTCAAAAACACTTGCCCATATGTTGATAGCAAAAATATTTTCGGGGTTCTTAATTCTTTTGGGTTTTCATCCTCTATATGGATTGATTAAATACTAATATTGAGCTGAACTTTGGATCTACACTTGCCCAAAAGTAAAGAATTAAATCAGAGAAAATTTTTAGACTCATTAAAATTAAAGACGAGCAATGCATTAAAGCTAGGAGTTTGTTTAGAAATTAGAATTTAATTATAAGTTATTAAAATTTGCAGTTGAATGAGATGTTGATTATTTCTGAGTTTATTATTTAAAATTTCCAATCAGATTATTGGAAGTGGGTGATAAGATGGTTTTGAATGCAAATTTAAGATTCTTATTTTGGTACTGAAATTTTTTTTATGCAGAATAGGTAGATTTGTAGCAGGATTTTTAAAAGCAGCTATTGCAATGGAAGTTGGGGAGAAGTGGTGACCGAAGTTGATTGTCCAATCAGGTGCGAGTACAGTTTGAGATGGGATTTTCAGAAATGTAAATTTGTTCGCTTCCGCAGAATCGAGAGCGAGCTTTCTGACTGGTCGAGAGAGATGGTACCTATCGACTAGGGGCAGTGCTGGGAACTTAGCGAGATTTTTTCTTGGTTTGGAACTATTCTTTGTGTAAATTCTAATGAAAGGGAAAAATTTTAAAAATTATTAAAATATTTTTAATGGCTAACCTAATAGGAATTATCGGGGTCTATGAAGTTCGGGATTGTTTCTGGGGGGTGTACATTCTGAAGAGTTATGTTTGAGAAGTGTCTATTCTATTAAAGAATAGACACTTTCTCAAACCGAACTCTTCAACGAGAACTTGCTTGTCTGCTTATAACGAAGATAACCACACATAAATCACAAACAGTAATATACAGGCTATAGTGCACGCGTCAAATAGATCCGACATCTAAATAGAGCAGCTGATGACATCAAATGGAAACTTTTCCCAAAACGAAACCCAATACAACAAGAAAGCGATGATCAATTGCAGTCTTGGCTGGGAGAGCGACTTTCCCCAATAAATATAGTTCAAAATGTTCCTTTTCATAACATCATAATGAGACTGGAGGGGGAGTATACGGAGGCGCTTTTTAACAACGACGCCAGAAAAAAAAACGCCTACCACAGAAACATAACGATCCCTCAGATACCTGATTTATTAACTATTCATTGACGTTGCACTTAATGCAATACGAGGACTATAGACGACGGACCTCAAATTTGAGCCATGGTTCAAGCAAAATAATATCTGACCGATATTTCCCTCTCCTGACTTCCACAGTGCATCCAGGTGAGGAATTTGAGTTCCTCGTATATCATCCCAGATAAATAACGAATTTTTAGTGGAATCAGAAATCGAACACAAGGCTCGAAACATCGTCAGCCTTAAGCTAAAACCCATGACAAGATTTCTGCAGCCTTCAACCGTATGGCATATTAATCTTTTTTGAAACAGGTTATTCATACCCATAATTTTAATGTATTTCATTAGGTTTGATTCTTCAAGCTCAGAGGAAACAATATATTAAGTTCTAGAGCGGCATTAATTCCATAAAAAAAAAAATCATGAAGTCATTTAAAAACTCACGGTTAAATTTTGAAAACTAAATTTATATATTTTTTTTAAAAAAAAAATGAGAAAATTGCAAACCAAATACGAAATAAACTTTAAAGATCTTGTACTCAACAACAAAAGAAAAATCTGACATTTGATCTGACCTTATGCTTTTTTTTTTTTTTTTTTTTTTTTTTTTCCTAATTTACAAAACAGTAAGAAGGAACTTCGCGCGTGATTAAATTTGCATGGTTTCGACTCCACTTTCACTTACTCGTAACCTTCATCAGTAATCAGCTGAACCCGACATTTTGGATGAAATCCAGGAGTTCAAAGTAGTAAAAACTAAAAAGCATTAAGAAAAATAAAATTCGAATTTGATACTCCTAAAAGATGACGCAACATTTGCCGAAACCTAGAATTGTAATCTATTTCTATGAATAATTAATACTGTACGATGGACAATTAATATTACCCGAAGTGGTTTCTTTTCCCTATCAATTTCATAGAAGTGAAAACGTAAATAAGGATATGTCTAATAAAAGACAATAATAAAGTCTCGTAGAGTGATTTTCTCACTAACAAGCACGTTTTATAAAGAGTAAACGAACGTAATTTCGAAGGGAATTTACAGTGAGACACGGAGGAATGATGAAAAGAGAATTTACAACAACAGTTTAAAGAGAACTCGGAACGAGTTTATGGAGTTACGTAGATTCATCATAACCTTCAGCTAATAAAAAAAAAAAATAAAAAAAAAGAATCACGAAGATCGATAAAGTGGATTTATAGAATATTTAAAGGTTTATTTTTCTCCATTTAGTCCTCTTTAAGACTGTAGAAAATAGGAAACTCATGTTACTCATACATACTTGTTGCAAGCACTTTATATATGGGTAAGGATTTGGAAAATAGAGGATATTATTCAACACAAGATATAAAGCTGTATTTAAACGGGGAAAAAATTCATTTTTTAAAATAAATTTAGGATAATATTTTGATTCACCTTATGTTCAGAGCAACGTTATAAATATAAAATGAAACTTATTTGTCCCTAGATAAAATATAAAATTTCAAAAATAATAAGGAAAATAAGATATCATAATTGTAAAATAAATACAAATTGAAAAATAAAACATTTATATCAATACCAATCACTCAAAAATTCAAATTAAACTAATTTCTTTGCCAGCTTTAAGGCTCCCGTCTTCCAGCCATTTTGATTTCGTGGACGTAACGTTACTCCTATGGAATTTCCACTATCGTTCTCAAATCTTTATTATTTTATATATTTGAATGTAAAAAAGTGCATCTGAAAGAGCAAAAAATAATGAATGTTTCAACAAAATTCCATTTTTCCTTAAATTTTTGAAACTATTTTAGAATATTTTTTTTAAAGACCGGAAAAACTCACAAACAAATCATTAAAATAGGAGTAAAAATATTTTTAAAAATCGGACAAAAAATATAATTCCACAGAAACCTTCAATATTTTTTACTCTTTCGGATGCACTGATAAACATTCAAATAGATAAAATAGTTAAGATCTGAAGACGGTAGTAGAAATTCCATTGGATTAACGTTACGTTCACCAAATCAGTACATGCACAAATTTAATGAACACGCGAGTGGAAATATTACTCCAGAAAAATATCTAATTTATTAAATTACGCACTTATTTCTCAAACTGCGAATTGTTAAGATTTCTAATTAAAAACGGTCAATAGTATTCTGTTCTCATGATATATATGTGTGAAAGGGTTTAATACTTCCAATTCAATAAATAGAAAAAATGAAGAAAATCTTTTCAAAAAAGAGAGAAGGAGCAAATATACAAAAGTCATCGTTCATCACTCCAACAATGTGGTTCCAAATATTGAAAATACATCTTTCACTCTATTTCTAAAAGGCCTAAAAATAACATTATTAAATAATGAATTAAATTTAATATTTACAAGGATAATAAAATGCCTATTACAAAATGTTTCAAACTAAGAAACAAAAATGAAGAATCGACAGTATTTTAATGCACAAAATTTTTGAGTCAAAGCTCCAAATTTAAGGGTCACAAAATAGACTTATACACCCTATTAAAATTGCGATTTTGCGACCATTATTATTATTGCAATGAATCAGTATAAAAGTTTTGTTTTCTTAGGACACTGATGTTTGATTTCCAAAAGAAAACAATATATTTTGTAGACGTGAAAATGAATTCCAGAAATGAAATTAATATTAATATTCGGAAAATTGTTATTCTACTTCTGAGGTAGAAGAATTACTGCAGAGTATAGCAAAGGAAGCTCAGGCAATCACGAAAGGGTACAAAAAATTATCCAGGTGCGTAAGAAATTTGAATAAATTGCAAACAAACCTGGAAATAGGAGGAAAAAATCTATCAGTTAGACGACGAATAGAAACATAATTCAAAAAGTAAGAAAACAATCCTACGCTGAACGCTGCAAAAATTGCCTCATCCACTTCAGCAACAATAGGAAGATGTGTTTCTGTAGAAACAATTCGAAGAGTACTTCGAGAAGCAAATTAGAATGGTCGCTAAACTTGAGAAAAATTCATCATCTACAGCAAATATGAGGGGGGGGGGGTTACATTTTTGCTAAACATCATATTTCAAAGCCTAAATATTTCTAGAATAATGTAACATTCAATGATGAAAGCTAATTCAATGTTTTTGGAAGTGATGGTCGATATCATGTTTGGCGGAAGCCCAATTCTGTGATCTATTTCCCTCAAACACCATTCTCACTAGTTTGGTTCTTGTGTGGGATTGTGCGTCTGCAAAAGGAGTGAGAAATTTAGCATTTGTTTAAAGATTCATGGATAAAATGAGATATTTGGATATACTGAAGAATAATTTGAAACTAAATGCCCAGAAATTAGTCAAAGGGTGGCTTTTTATGTATCAACTCGATAAGGAACACTAAACATACAACTAAATTTGAAGCTATAATTGATGTACAATTGTGAAATGGAAATGCTTACACCACCTCAATTTCACGATGACATTCTGATAGAAGCTTGGAATTTCAGGTGGAAAAATTCTGTTTAAAAGCATAATATTAGGAGCGAAATACACTTAAAAACAGCACTAAAGGAAAAATGGACAAAAACATCCGTCGAAACTAATTCAAATCGATGAGCATCATTTGGAAGATATTCTAAATGCAAAAGGATATGAAACGAAATATTAATTTATGTTTTAAAAAAAAAAAAAAAAAAATCAAGTAACGATACTAAATGTATACTTAATTTTGATACTCAGAACTGTAGAGTCAACATAAAATTTATGGTAGTAAAAATATTAAAGACTCGCCACATTTTCAATTTTTACGCCACTACGTTTCTTTATACATTTTTTTAATCTATTCTATAAATGTTTAACTTAATTGGGTATTTTAAGAATACTATTCCACGTTTTTAAGAAGGAAAACAGAGTGATATACACTCAATTTTGGAAGACACTGCGCATGTCATTATTCTGTGAGGAATTCTTGTTATTCATTATTCTTGTGGGGGGTGAGGTGGAAAAGAAATGAAAGTGAAACTTGGTGGGTTGTTATATCGGTGCAAGAGAGAGCCATATTTGACCAAACACTTGTTAATTAAATATATTAGTAAGTCATATAAATAATTGTTGCAAATAGATATCTGGCCTAAACATAAGATGTGAGAGTGATGATAGAGTTTAATGGCACAAGAGTCAAATGTGGCCAAGCTGTGATCTAAACATTTGAAGAAAGACGAGTGAGTGATAGTATTGAAATGGCGTAAGATCCAGGCATGGCCATGATGCGCAAAACAAGGTAAAGTTGTGATCTAGACGTGAGAAAAAATTGAAAAGACAAAAAGTGAATGGTAGTATTTTAATGGGCAATAGCCAAATATGGTCATATTGCACCAAAAAGCTATGATCTAGATATGCGAAATAATTGAAAAAAAGGTAAAAAAATTGGTTTGCAAGAAGGAAGGTCGAAAATAGTGACAGTCACCCGTGTTTACAAAAGAGAGAAATTCCCCATGGAAAAGAAAAAGGTCACGAAGGTACTAAGGGATCGGAATCATATATCACTGTGGACCCTTCCCCTACCTAAAGAAGGCGAGCCCCTAAAGTCCCTTGATACAATCTCCAAGGGCAAGGTACCCGGTTATCCCCCCCCCCCATACACTGGTACCCATTTTAGTCGCCTCTTACGACATGCATGAGCTACATAGTGACTATTCTTTCAGATCCTGTCTCCATACGAGTTAGACATAATGTGAAAAGGGGGGGGGGAGGTAAATATTAATTGACAAGAATTAGAGAAAAATTGTTAGGGCATCCTGGGCTGTGTCATGAACATCAAATTAAAATTACACACGCATACATGTAAGAAATAAACTTCAAAGTAAAAGATTATATACATAATACAGTACATGATAAAATAATAAAATATTATAAAAATAGTACATGATTAAAAATTTAAACATACGCAGTACACCCATTTATAATTTCTTCCTTCATTTAAAAGAATAAGATCTTAAAAATTAAACTAAAATTACAAAGTAGGTTTTTAAAAGAGCAAAGAAATGCAACACTTTCCCTTCGAACCATAACTCCTCAAAGTCAGATTGAATTAGAAGCATTTCATAAGTCTGATCGTGAGCCAAAATAAATAAGAAAAAAAAAATGAGAACAGCATTAAAAATGTTGATTCGCATCGCAAATGTCGCAAGTGCATTTTCGGAGTATAATTCCCGTTCTCGATTTTGAGTGTTCTTAGAGAGGAAAATATCCGTTGATTCGCAAGGGGAAAAAAGGATTATAATGAATAGCAAGTGCACATAAAATTTTAAAAATATTAAGACGTGGTAAAGTACTGTACAACATAAGCAGTCGTTAAGTTTTAAAAAAGTAATATATCTCATGAAAAGTAATATATCTCGCGATAACATTTATTAAAATGCCGTATAGAATACAAGAATACAAATAATAATATGATATAAAAACTTTGATAAAGAAAAATGAATGGGATGAAATCAAAGGGGCAGAACGATTCGCAATGAATAGTAAAAATAGAAAACAGTAACTATATCTCAAAGCCACAACTTACAGCCACCAAACCGCGATTCTTGTCACAACACTACACAATCGATCCTTTCCTTTTTTGATATTTTATATCCAATTGAGCGTAAATGAAATACTTTAGTCAGTTTTCATACTTTTACCACTGTTTAGACAAGGAACACACCGATTGTTTGAAATCCATGAAAGGTTTAGCGATTTTTTTAAACATTTTCAATAAGTCTATTAATTTATTCAGAAGGTGAATATAACATTTTATTTTCAAAAAATGAATTAATAACTAAACTCAAAATGTATACATTATAAAACGCACTTAGTAAATTAAAAATTAGTACATTTTGGGATGCGACTCGAATTGTAACGAATATCAACGCATTTTTGTTTAACATTGTTTCACATAATGTGGTAACTATGAAAATCGAATCTTGAGATTATTCATCTCTATTTAATACTGTACATTTTCTTATATATACTTTTTACGGCAATTTGGCAACATGTGAAAATCTTGTGAAGCATTTTAAATACTTTTTTCAGAATAAGAAGTCCCACAACAAAATCGTGAATTTGTTTTCCTCTTAGTCATCTATTAGTTTACATTAAAACTAAATCACCATTAATTATTTATTTTTACCTTTGACAGCTTCATAGCAGTTTTACATTTATTGAATTCAGTTTGCCTTCTCAACATTACAAACTATCAATTTTTTTTTAAAAAAAAAATATTACATAATAATATTCATTTACACAACTATACGATTTTACACCTCAAAAAATTTCATAGACTTGTGTTTATTTTACATAATTTAATACTATTCTTAATACTTTTAGATGAATCATGTTCCTTTTATTTTTCTGTAATAAGGTCACTGCACAACAGTCTGACAATGAGAGGTACATCAAGAAAAAATCAAAGATTGCCGAAGCAAACTAGATTTTTAAAATAATAAAATTGATAATATTAAATGAAAAATAATGAGCGATGATTCGCTTTTGAAATACGATTCAAATTAATTTATATACATCATATTATCAATAAATATGGCCAGGTTAGATAAACGTCACATTTCAGTAGAACAAATAAGCTGATACCGAACAAACGCACGGGGGAGCTTCCCCGCCCCCCTCCCTTCATCCTTCCGAAACAAACATGAACGCCTGAGGAGAAAAAAAATCATCAGAGAAGCGCAGTTAAAAAATTACAGGGTGAAGAATAAGAAGAAATTATATAAGACTCTTTAAGAACGATAGAGGGGGCACGGTTCTGAAAAGGACGGACTCTTAATGAGAAGGAATCGAGATGAACTAGGCCCGAATAAGCAGAACAACGAACGAAGGAGCATAACTCTGAAATCGGTCGGTTCGAAATATGAATGCATACAGGCGAAACCAATCCGATTTGGAAGGACTCCTTTCCGGCAAAGAGTTCTCCGGTACATTTTTAACTATTCAAGACTATTTCGTAATCGATTTCTGTATCAAAATGGAATCAAAATTGAATTTTTTTTTAATTTAATTGTACTTTTTATTTTCAGCTTGATAATATTGCTATTTTTCTATTAATAATGAACCTATTCTAAAGTTCTCGTATTTTTATCACGCATTTAGAAACCAAAAAAGGCATTAACATAGCATATTTATGCATTTATCATTCCCTCTAAGAATTGTTTTTGGTTTTCAATATAATGTTATCAATTGAAGCTTATAATGTAAAACTTTTTACTCGAAGATGTTTTGCTACAACAGATTTATATATATTAACGCAATATTTTACATTAACACCATTTTGAATTTCATCAAATTTAAAAATGATCTATGAAGAATCTTATGACAAGTTTCTCCTTGATTCTAATTATTCGATTAGGAAAGTGAATAAGAGTAGAAAATGAATTAAATGCTTAATATATTTCATGTGTACCTGAATTAATTTCTTTCTTGTACTAAACACACACACACACATATAATATATATATTATACACTTTTTGACATAAAAACAATTTCAAATTCTTTTTACTAGCGTTTATTTCATTTTTATTTATTTATTTTGAACATGTTAATATATAAAAAAAATATTTGTATTCAGATTTATTTTCACTATCTGCCCATAAAATTAGAAAATAATGTTCTATTCAGTATTAATTTATTATTTTCTTTAAAAAAATTCAACTAGTTTGATTTTTAGTCAATTACGTAAAATAATCAAATGGGTAAATAAGTAGATATTACATAATGTTAAATTCATTCGAATAATCTTGAAGTTTTGTTCGAAGAATCTAAAGAACAGTCCTTTAAAAACAAACAAGAACAGAAATAAGAACAATTCATTCAAAAGAATACAAAATATCATCCCTAATTAGAACATATATAAAAATTTTCGTTCTGATAAAATTCTCCACGCGATTTTTTTTCTAAAGCATCTCATCAAAGCATGATAAATGTATAAATTTATATTTCGGGAACTCCCTCAAATGAAATTGTTGTTTAAAACAAAGAGAATATTGCTTCGTTCGTTCACTGAGGTAAAATGTACAAGACAGCTGATTTACAAACAAGCTGGATAAAACAGCTGGTTAACAAGAAAGATGAACTAAACAGGTGGTTTGGAAATCCGAAAGAAAGACAATGAAAAAACTACTTCTGTACTGAGTTTTGTATTGAAATCCCGTGTTTTGTTTGTGTAGATGCACAGTTATGCGTATAATCAACTGTGTAAATATGTTATCAAATTGTGAAAGATACAATGACATAGAAAACTTTTTATCATCAAACCATAACCTATAGTAAAAAAAAAAACACGAAATGCCCTTAAAGTAACTATCAATAATAAAATCGGTCAAGACATTCATTTAAGTTCCATATCCTTCAATACTTCAGTTTTCACTGTGATGTAAACTAAAATTCAAATACTAACATAACACCGAGAATCAATTTAATAAAAAAAAAAACATTAGAGAATTCGCACATCTCAGATCAAGATATTTCAATAAATTAACTAATTGATTTTCTGAATGAGAAAAAAATGCATGCTACCAAAAAAATCATTACTTTTAATAAATAATAAACATAAAAAAATGAGTAATTTTCAAAATTCATAAAACTATCCACATACGACATTCAACATTTTCCCTTCAAGCAAAAACAGATTATTAGACATTGATCTATTATAAAATGTTCAGAACAAAAATGAAAACAAAGTTATTCCAGGTCTAAGTATTTATTTTTTGCTATTGCATAATTGGAAACACATACACAGATAAACGAGTTAGTATCTATATATAATGTATCAACCAAGGCCTTTTTAGGTAATATCTAAATAATTTAATCATAACCATGGCAATAAAATTCACAAATTTGTAAATTTTGTCAGTAGATGCTCATTTTTGAAAACTCCTTATTTCATCATAAAATACACATATAAATTACTAAAATTCGATAATATTTACGTAGCAATAAATATAAATAATAACTATTACACAAAACTTATTCAAGTAAGCTGTGAGAGATGCTTAACCAGTTTCCCACGATTAACCACACTTTTCTAAGATCTTGCATTTAATGATTCCTGTATTTTTGATTTTGTGATAGAATGAAACTAGATTTACACTAAATCTTGGACAGTTCACGAAAAAGAAATTAATATAAATAATGTATTTTTAACTTCGAATTGAATGGCGCACAGGATGTACACGGTTTCGGCTATTTCTGTCTCTTAATTAAGGCAATGTTGTAGAACAATTCAGCAGGATAATGTTCCACAGTACATACGATTATGTTCCTTTGTTTTCCAATACCTAAGTGTTCTGATTATTGATGACGAACTTTCAAACTAGTTAAGCAACGGCCGAAAAGTGAAATCTATCATTTATGATCAATTGCAAACGAAAAATATGAGCTTTATATATTTTAAAGATATCAAATATTGTATGTGTTTTTAAAAAAAATCTTAAAAGTTTTCAAGTATTTCTGCAGTTTCGAGGAATTTATTTTTAGTGCTTTCATCGGCTTACTGATTATTAACGTTACACTTAAAAGCAACAGGAGGGTTATGGGCGACAGCCTTGCAATTTCGGGCCACGATCAAGTGATGAGAACGACACCTGAAACGACACTCCTCTCTATACCATGACAAAATGATAACTTTTAACTTCGACAGGTTAAACATGTATCAGCCCTTCTATATGGCTTTCTTCAGAGGAATCAGGACTCGTACACCAAAATACGAATGAAACAACACCGACCATGAACTAGCGACCATACCTTCTCACCTACCAAAGTCTTAAGTGCTTTCATTAAGGTATCTTTACTAGTAAATTTTTGATTTTATCGCAAAAGAAAATAAACACGTATTGTTGTTGTTTTTCTTTATATATGATCCTAGATGTACGTTTTCTACATGATTTATATAAACAACTAGTTGGGGGGATTTGAAAACAAAGGATTTTCTTTGGAAACTGAGAATGAATACATACTGATTTTAAAATTTTCTAAAAACAAGTGCACTTCCTTTAAAAATATTACTTCTTCGCTGAGAAAAAAAAATGAATTCTTACCTGTTTATTTTTTTTAAAAAAACAAGAAAAATATTTATATAGCGATAACTTACGATAAATAATCGATTCGATTATTAGTAACGTTTATTAGAACATTGGCAGTTATTAGTTTTCTAATACTTAATGAATTTTAAAGAGTGATCCCATGCAAACCAAAGAAAATATAGACCACTTATAATTATTCATTTTACACATTATTTAACTCCGTTAGTTTCTTTAGTTATTTCTTCCCTGTAATAACGTACATAAAAATTATCTTCCCAATCATCGACGCGCATCTTGAAGAACTTTAACATTACATTTCTCGATCTGAGTAACAATAGCGAGTTCCACAATTCAACCACGTTCCAGATTAGCAAGCAATAATCCGCAACAGGAAAATCGATTTACAAATGTTTAATCTTTTATCTACTCGTATTTGTCTTTGATTTTCTCCTTCATTTGATAAAGTTTGTTTCTCTACCAAACTCATTTATGTCCTTTCTATGGGTATTTGTGAGCAACACAGTCCCTACGACGTGGGATTCCAGCTCATTTTCATCTCCGTGGTTTTGCGATTTGGCTCGCAGCTCTCGTTCTATTTTTTCATTTCGTTCGAGAGACCAGGACATCTTCAATGATTTACTTCTTTGTGTTACTATCGTAAGTTTTTCTTTATCGATTGTGCTCTCTGGAGACACATGGGGAGTGCACACTCAAACATCTCCTCCCTTGTCTTACAGAAGGGAAACGGTGCACACCGAAAAATCAATGTCGCGGAAGAGCCACACAGTTCTAGTGGTCATTAATAACAAGCCAAAGGTACAAAATATAAGGTGAAAAAGGAAACCAGGTTCAGTAATGAATACAACAGTCCTTTACTTATCAAAATGTAGTAACGTACAGATGCATACGTGAATGCAAATGAGATTCTTAAGAATGCAGCATAATGAGAACATATATTACATTTCCACTCGTAAAAAAAAATAAACCAATCCGATTACCACCACTTGACAAACACGATAATTATCGTTTGACCAAAAGTAGTTCAAACTTGGGGTATAAATATATCGCGCGTACATACAAGTTCCTTTTTGGAGTTTAATAATTAGAATTAATTATTAAATAATTTAGATTCATTATTGTACAGCTGGCAGTATTTAAAATTTTTCGAATTTTCTCTTCATATTATTTTTGCTTTTCTAATTAAGGGCTTAATTTTTAGGAGTTTTCTTTAAAATTATGTGCCTCTTTCAGATCTCTAGTTCTGCTTTTCACGACTCTTTGCCGTATTGGTCGTTACATCTTTTGGTGAGAAACTTCCTGTTTGAATTTATTTTCTCGATGTGTCTTTTATATTGTTTATTGGTTGTAGTGGTTTTTTTTTTTTTTTTTTTTTTATAGATTGCCGATTTTAATCGCAATATTATCTAAAGGAATTATTTTTCTATGCAGCAGTCAGGCAATTATTTTTTATCTTACTTTTTTGTACTATTGGTTGAAATAAAAAGTTATAAAATTCACTAATTCCCGAAAATTTTTATTCAAAAAGATTTTATTTTTTAATTTGCCAATTCAATTGCTCTTAGATTTTTATACTTTTCGATTAAATTAAAATATGAGTACTACTTATTTAAAAATTTTCTTTCCCATACGACATCTTAGGTCTTTAAATCTGAATCCCATTGCTATCCCTATAATGATACACAAGTTTCAATTTTTCGAATATCCATGTGTCATTTCCATTGTTGTGGCAAAAATAAAATTATTTTTATTAATAGACAATCAATAAACGTTTCTAAGAATTTCATTCAACTTACTAAATCCTCTTTTTTTTAATTCAAAAATAATTTTTTTACAAGCCAAAGTTTTGAAAAATATACACATTAATACTTATCAATAAATGCAATATAATTATTTTAAACAAATCGCAGGAAAAGGAAAGAAAGAATATGCCTAGTAAAAATCCAATTCTAAAAAGAAGGGGGCGGGAAATCAATTTTTTTAAAAACTTTCCAGTCCACCTCACACTTTTTCAGCTAACAAAAAGCACAGACTACTCTAGTTCCTGGTGGGAACTCATTGTAAAGTTCTGTTCCTGGTACCCCATAGCAGTTCTTCACTATGATGCACTAATTGGAGCGCCTCTCTGGTAAAGTTCTTTTTCTCTCTCACATAGCTTCGATTACAATTTTTCAGTTCTCACCCATGGCCTCTCTATTCAATCATGTTCAAAGCTTTTGATTTTCTTTGAAGTTCTTTATAAGAGTGAGGAATTCTGGTATCGATTTTTAAATGGAAATTAGAGTTGGAAAAAAAAAACTAGATAAAAGTGCAGTAAAGAAACCGAAAAAAGTTTTCAACCTTCGATTCTTTCATTCTTTTCATTTGGAATCGAACAATAGGGACACCAGCACATGAACTGGTACATTCGAGATAACTTTGAACAATTTTTATTCATTTTTAAACCACTGCACCTTAAAAGTTTTTTAGGGTTTTCGGAAACTTGATATTAGGGGAGAAAAAAACCAAAGAATTAGAAATAAGTTTTTACAGTTGGAAATTCTGTTGGGTAATTTAAAAGCAGATCAAGAAATTAATATTTTATTTTTGTTCCAATCCAAAATTAATAAGTCGTATTATGAGTTATCATTTAGCGAGTTATATCACTAAGCATGTTATCTATTGTGGTTAAGTTAATTTTATAAAAATATTACATTCCAATAAAAAACATCTTGAATGAATTGTACAATAAATACATTATATCTCAAGTTCATTTGGTGTTTTTTTTTTTTTTTTTTAATTATAAGCAGCTCTATAAATACACGAAGGCTATTGGCTATGGATCTCGTAATTTTAAGCCACGGTCATTTTATAAAAATGATATCTGTGCTGGTGTTTATTCTTCAAACTTCCACGCCAAGCCAAAAAAAGGTCATTGAGGCCCAGTAAACTAAACATGGAGGAAATTCCCATTATTTCGCAAGTTGACTGACTGTGTATTAAAGTCGCACTTTGAAGCAACGCGAAAGAAATTGGCAGCGAACCTCGGTCAAGTGGTCTTAGCTGGCACCACACTCTCCAAAGTTCCACATCATCCAAGAAGACGGTTTTAGTTGAGATTAGAACTTGAAAATCGCCGGATATAAGGATCATGATCACAATCATCGCACTATTTTGGTTCCGTAATATCACAGCAATATATCAAATAATTCGATAAATAAACTATCATTCCATCTCAATAAAAGAATATCTACCTCTAAGAAACCAAAAAAAAAAATTATCTTTACGTTAACATATTTAACACTATTGCTAAAACAAATATCTACTCCACCGTTACAATTAAATAACATTCACTTCAACGAATAAAAGTGATTTCTACTTCTTAATTGTTTAGGTGGTGAAATCTTTAGTTTCATTTAAAAAAAAAACTGTTATCTTTTTAGCAAGGAATAGTATAATTAATCGTAATTATATCATTCAAACTGCCATGAATGAGAATTTTCACAAATATACTGATTAAAATGACAACTCAGAACAGTCCGGAGGAGATAAGGAATCAACAAATCCAACGATAAAAAAAAAATTAAGATAAAATGTTCTGCTCTTATCACCTCTTTCTCCCCTTCCTCATTTATTTCGAGACATGATGCATCTCAAAAACTTATTCACGAAAGAGGAATTAAAAACACAGAAAATAAAATTCCGATTTTAGTAGGAAATACAAGTTGGTGAATTTGCAATTTTATTCCAAATCAAAATGTAATTTCCTCTTTTCTTTGTTTAATTTTTTTACGATTGACATACATTAATTTAAAACATTTCGGGCTCAAGGTAAATAAAAAAAAAAAAAAAAAAACCCCAATTAAAAAATGATCGTGAAAAAAAAAAACCATTTAAAAAAAAAAAAAGGCCCGGATTCGCTAATAAAGAAAAATGAGGTTCCACTGCATCTTATTTTCCAAAAAAAAAAGGGGGGGAGGGGAAACCCAAAAAGAAAGGTATCGAATGCTAAATATTTTGTATGAGTACGTTTTATATTGAAATTAAGTAGTAATGCATATGAATACTGTATTTAAAGATATTGCAAAACAAGCGTTTTGATCCAACTCCGAAAAACAAAGAAAGCTTCCGTTAAACTTCATTTATTTTATTAATCGGACCAAAATATTTCTACCATCAAGTTCTATGTTCGTCTACAATACTAAAATAAAAATTTTGTTTTCATGGATACGATCAATTCAAACAGCAATGCGATATTATCATAATTTTGGAAAACAGATTCAAGCAATTTAAAAAAAAAAAAAAAAAAACTGAACATACATTTATTTTTTTTAATTAAAAAGCATTTAAAATGTTAATATATAATATAACGCGGATTTAAATGACATTTCAAACTACGATTAAGCGACGCGTGAAAATGATCTATGTATTGACGTTGAATGATATTGCATACAGTATTTTAATGGGCTTTGATTGTGTTCGTTTTCGTATATTCTCTAAAGCAAAAAAAAAAAAAAAAAGTAAAACACATATACGAATCAAACAATAGGTGCAGCACCATACGTTGACCAACTTGCTACATACGAGCTCCTTAAAAGTTCTATCACACAAAAAGGTTTTTAAAAAAATGTACATTAAAATGGACTAGTTTATGTTTAATGCATTAAGACACACAAAAATGAAGCTATTAAATTTGAAACGTAATCTTGTAAAAACTTCCTAAAACAAATTCTGGATTCCGTCGCATGTTTTCAGTTCTAATTAAAAGAAAGGTTCAATAAAACCAACATCAATTCCTCAATTTTTTTCCCCAAAAAAATAAAAACGAAATTAAAACAATATTTTTTTAAAAAAGATGTATCTTACAAAAAATTTCAACGAACTAGAAGAAAATTACTGTTAAAAGGTACAGCAATATATAATAGCCTATTCAAAGAAGGGAAAGTTGACAAAAAAAAAAGTAAAAGATGGCTGAAACGTGAACCGAATCAAAAATCCAAACTCACCAAAAAGAAAGTAAACATTTACTCAGAAGACGGCAACGTTGTTCAATGTACACAGCAAAGCAAAGCGCCACAAAACTCACCAACCGTAAAGCTAACGCAACTCTTGCAGAGAAATTTTAAAGTTTCAGGGGAGGTCTCGGGTTTCTCTAACACTATCGATCGTAGCTAAACATGCAGTGACCAGAAACGATGCCTTCCTTCCCTTGAGCGCAAATGCTTCAGGGATCCTGAGTAAAAGGACTCGAAAAATCCATTACTAAGTTAGAAGTTTGGCAGATTAGAAAGGTAGAAGTGCCAGCGGCTCAGAGTGCAATTCGATTTTTTAATAAAATTCGGATTATGAACTAGGAAAGAAGGTAAAAAAGTAATCATTTTGGATGAAAAAGTAAAGACTGTCGCAGAAATATGGAGAATTTGTATTATTCTCTCTGTGTGTAGTCTCTCTGTGTATATATATAGTTTGTGCGTGAAATCATGTCTGGATTTGGTTTTATTAACGTCGCACTACAACACAAAAGCGATTGGAGACGGACCTCGTAATTCTGTACCTCGGTCAAGTGACGAGGATGACATCTAAACTGGAACCCCCTCCTAACTTCCACGCCAAGAGGAAGGCTCTAAGACCCGACAGATTTAACGTGCATCAGCCTCGGCTACACCTCCGGTCTTCAGCGGCATCAGGGCTCGAACCCACGACTCGACGGAAACCTTAGGCAGCGAGTCCGCGACCTGGCCAATCATGACTGCTCACCTCTGGATATATATATATATATATATATATATATATATACACAACGAAATTGTATATAAGCTAATAATAAATTTGAAAACTAAAGTAAATGACATAACCAAATTTAAAATTAAAACTACTAAAAAATGCTACTATTACTAAATTAGTAAATAAACTTATAGTAATTACTTATCATAATTCAATAAAAGCATAATTCTACAACAAGGATTTTCAGAAAGGGTGTCAACGTCTTTGAGCTTCTTACCATTCTCATTGTATAATGGACAAGTCATATTCTTGAAGGCGCAAAGCACATCTTGCTGATCTTTCCGAAGGGTCTTTAAGAATAATTAACCAGCATGGAGAATAATGGTCTGTAGTCACAACATTAAATTACTTTTCAAGAAGGTATGGCCGAAATGTAAGCACTGGCCATACGGTGGCAAGACATTCCCTTTCAGTTGTGGAATAGCTCCTTTCTGCTTTCGGAAGTGTCCGAAGGCATAGATAATTACTCTCTCTTGTTCACCTTGTATTTGTACGAGGTTTGCGCCGATTCCGTAACCATCAGCATCTATATGCAGTGCCGTGGGAGCCTTCTCCTCAAACAGTCTTAAAATAGGGTAAATTTTTTATTGAAACGGTGGTAATAAAAACAGTCTGGTAAGGCATCTGACGTCATGTAAATTCTTTGGCGTTGAAAAACAGCTGACAGCCCTTAGCTTGTCCGGATCAGGCTGAATACCGTCTTCGGAAATAAGATGGCCTAAAATTTTGATTTTTTTTAGGCGACAAAGTAAAATTCTTTTTATTATTCAGAATGAGTCCTGCTTCAAGGATACAACTCAGAACTACATTTAATTTTTCAAGATGTTCTTCAGAGACCTCGGAAAATACTACGATGTCGCCTAAGTAACAGAGGCTCATTGTGCATTTTGAGTGACGTAGTAGATAGACCATCATTCTTTCAAATGCTGCAAGGAGGGAGATTACATCGAACCAAAAGGTATAACTTTAAACGAGTACAGTCCTGAGATGTTAAACGCTGTTTTTAACGGTCAGCTGCATCTACCTCAATTTAATAGTAACTGGTTCGCAGGTCCAAAGGCGAGAAAAATTTAGCACCTTACAACAATCTAGTGTATCGTATATGCGTGATAGAAAGTACACATTCTTTTTAGTAATCTAATTGTGACGGCGGTAATTCATGCAGAAGTGCAAAACTCAATCTTTCTTCTTTTCCAAGGCAGTCGGAGACGACTAAGTGCTCTCAGATGGTTGAATTACGTCACTATCTAGCATTTCCTCATTTTCTAGCATTGTGCGAAGCTTAGTAGATGACACTTTGTAGGCTTTTTGGCTTATGGGTGCATGGTTGCTAGTATTTATGCCGTGTTTTAATTCTTCCCTTCAAAGCGTAGGATGTCCTACATTGGTCGAAAACTCCTGAAAATTTTTAAAGTGCTTCAAGTAACCTCTCTTTTTACTTCAAAGTGAGATTAAAAGCTAAAATGCTTAAGAAATAGTCTTGCTGGCCACTCTGTTTCGTCTAAAATGTAGTGTTGAATTGGGAGAGTTTTGTACTCAAGCAGTCCTTATATTTCGCTGATGCATTGCCTACGAAAGTATTCTTGGGAATAATCTGAGCAGCAGAGCTAGCTCATTAGCGACCCACATTTCACCTATGTCGTTACAAGATGTTATTAAGAAGTAACCAGTTTTATAATTTCCTTTTCTAAGAACATTTTATTTTTCTTGCATATTAAGTCGATATTTTTATTTTACCTGGAAATGACGATAGATTTTGTCGACAGAATGAGCAAGTGTAGTGAAATCGTCTATAGCGAGCAAGATCAAAATTTGATTATTTGGAGTTTAAATTAGAATGCCTTCGAATGTCAATAATATATCTCACAATCTATCCCGGCTAGTGATGCTTCCAGAAAATCTCAACCAAGGATGATGTTCTAACTACAATCTTGTATTACAGTAAATTCAAAAGATTGGATTCTACTACTTTTTCTTGACGAAGTAGGCTTTTTATTAGTGATTGGATATAATTCCATAGGTAACCTTCATGACGATCTTTTCTTAGAACGGGAACACAGCTTTTCGAAAATAGCGTCTGTATGATTCCGAAATGATGGAAGATGTCCCGAAGTCCACTAGAGTACAGATAGGATGCTTTATATTTCTTACCAATTTTACATACAATGGACATGTTATAACGAAGGTGCGAAGCCCATCTTGCTTAAATTCCCGAAGGGTCTTTAAGACTGATTAACCAGTATAGAGAATGATAGTCAGTCAAACATTAAATTGCTTCCTGAAAATCTCAACCAAAGATACAATATGATAATATTGTAAATTAAAAAGGTTGGATAAGCCCATTGATTTCAAACACGAAGGACGTATATTTTCTAGCGTTTGAATATAATTTCCACAACAGCGACTTTTTTTTTTTTTTTTTTCTTCTTTGGACAGGAATATAACTTTTCAAAAATGACGTCTGTATGGTTCAAAAAATGGCGGAAGTAGAGGCCACAGAGTGGACTAGATCGTCTGTGATCTAGCAAACTCAGTGTCAACAATAACCTCTAGATGATTTCCGGACATCTTCGCGGCGAGCGGAGGATTTTATTCTTCGGCGGCATCACATCCATGGAAGATCACGGTCCCTAGTTTTCTTCAATGCGGTCGGCTGATTGAAGAGCTGGAATGTCGATACGGTAACGACGATTTGAAGCGGCGTGTCGGGGATTGTCCTCCACATGGACTCCGATGAGGCGATTCTGGAGCCTGCTGCATTAAGTCCTTCATATTGATTCTTGATTCGGCCGGCATTTCGTTTGCTTGTTTGGGAAGCGTCAAAGTTGGACCGGCGCTTTCTGCAATCACAAACAACGAATACACCACAATTGACACAGACAAGTTTGTTGTTTGCAGTTTGCCAGAAGTCAGTTGCCCTATGCTTAGAATCAATAATTGGTCTGTACCTTTTCGCAAGTGTGGAGAAAAGTAGTTGGCGTCTGGATTGTGGGTGAACTTCAGTCCATTTTTTCTCTTCAGTTCACGTGAGGGGTGATATAGCTTCCTGCACTTCTTCTCAGACGACAAATTTGATTGGTTGTAGTTATTTTCCTGGATTTTCGGTGTTCGGGGCTATTACACGTTGGAGCTCCGCTCGGACAATTTGCCAAATTATGGAGATTAGATCCGTTTCTTCAGTTATAGAGGACATCGGGATGACATTAGGTAACCAGTCGAATTTGTTTTGATTAAATCATCTTTCTTTCATTTCTTCGACATACTGACACCATTTTACCGTCGTGAGTTATTTAACTAGGAGATCTAGGTAAGAATTCTCGACAATACTCTTCATGGGGGGGGGGGAATACCTTTTCAACCACTGGCACTTGAAGAATCATTTCATCATAGAGTTTCATCACGTTTTCTATGTATGATTGAGTGCTTTTACCATGCATTAGTACCCACTCTTTAATGTCTTCCTTGATTGTCTTCTATTACCAAATGTTCGGGTGAGTTCCGATTTTAATTGGTCTCAAGATTTCTGAAGTTCTTCATTATTCTCAAACCACTTTCGTGCTGTTCCGTACAATAAAAAGTACACGTTCGGCAGACAGAGGATTTCATAACATTTGCTATATTTAGCACCTCAGTCTTTTTCCTCAAACCAGTTACTTGATCCTGTCTATGACGGATTTCTGACCTGTTCATGAGATGTCCGAAGCATGGGCTTGGTGTCAATCTGCGTAGCGATCTTTTTCTTGAATATAGTCTTTAATCTTTCAGGTGGGGTATAGAGCCCGGACTCATATGGATTACTTTGCAATCGATCACTTCTTTTAACACAGTGCGTGATTCCAGGGTGTAGCAGTCATTGTACCCCGCGCCTCCTCCAAACTGTAGCAAAGATGTGGGAAAACAAGTCCAATTGAAGACATGATATCAGAATAATATGGTTTATTAACAAATTGAGAGCACCTACACTTGGCTGAGAACTGTCCTAGACTGAGAATAACATGCCTTAATATGTAACTGTGGAATTCTCCAAAACATTATCCTGAAAACATAAAAAATATTCTGGATGTTTGGACGTTTTTAGAAATTATAATGAAAAACAGAGAACAATTTCAAAAAACTTTGACATAAACTTTTCAACGTTACCGTCTCTGGGTTTTGAACGGGGGAACTCTCGATTTGCAGAGAAACGTCGTACCAATATTTCACCTTCAAATTGTTAAAAATAACATTATTTTAAAAGCTTTAAAACGAAATACGATACAAATATAAAGATTTTTTTAAAAAAATTCTTTTTTTATCCAGGTAAAAAATGCAGGAAAAAAGTGTCTCAAATTACTAAAACATACAACTGTGCGTCCGTACGTTCGTGAGTATGGATGCATTGATTAACTCAGATTTGATCTCGCTACGTTATATCAGAAAACGTAAAAACAAATTTAGTACTTTTAAAGAAATACCACAGATAATAGAATAGCTCGTACACAGATAATAGAATAGCTCGTACACAGATATTATTTCATATATATATATATATATATATATATATATATATATATATATATATACATTAATTTTTAAATATTTAAAAATTGAATATTTTTAACATGATATTTAAAAAGGTTTGTAATTTCTAATAAATAATATAATCGTTCATTATGACTATCATAAATTCTGCAGCTTCCATCAACAATTAAAACACGTAAAAAATCGGAAAACGGAATAAAACGACTTGATAAGTCAACACCCTGAATTGTGTACATACAAAAGCCGTTGGCTTTATTTTTTATTGTGTTGATACTAGCAAAGCGAACTCAAAAATAGCATGCAGATGATAGGTAGAAGGAATAAAACAGCTTTTTTTTAGCCCGAAAGTGTCTACAAAAATATCCAGAAAGCTGGTGGATGTTGGTGGGAGGTGCAATTTCGTAGTTTTTCTTTTGGTGTGTCTCTTTTTGCAGAAACAGAACTTTCAATCTGAAAAGAAAATTATTCTTTTTATGATGTTACGCTTTGTTTGGCGTTATTTTTATGGTATACGATATTCATTGGGTTCATCGTCAGATTCAAAACGTATCCATTCAAAACGTTTTCTGTCAAAGTTCCCAAGAAAGGTATCCTGGAGATTAATCGATAATTTAACCAGTCTCAAATAACTAAGAATAGATTTAGTTTATTCTTTCCCTATTATGAAGAAAATGAAGCGAAACAGGAAAAATATTGAAAAATGATTTCTTGAGGACTTGTTTTCCTTTCATGGAGACCCAAACTCGGAAAATATTTGAGGAGGGGGGGGACATTATTAATACTAATAAATAATATGAGTAAAATGCACACATACCCATTTGCCATACAGCATTCATAATATTAGAAATGGTCAATAAATACGTGATTTTTCTTTTTAATGAAAAATAAATTTTCAATTGGATTTGCGATAACATAAAGGGCAGAAAAATGTTGAATACACGAAAATAAAATCAGTTCAAATATAAGTGAGGAGTATCACAAAGTGTGCAATTTGTGACATGACAGTAAAGTAAGAATATCAAATTAATGTTGGGGCATTTTTCTAACTTAAGTACTTAACAGTTGGGATCATTCTCTAACAATAGGCGAAAATCTTACAAGTTAATCACAAGATCTGAATACCTTAATTACGATCGTATAAATGCAGCCACCCTACTACGTATTCTATCAAGTTAATATTAAATGAAACCTATTAATTAATACAATACAATATGGAAACATATAGTTAATTTTGAAAAGGAAAAGAAAACCATGGTAAATGCCGCCAAATAATAAACAGAAAAATAAATAAATAAAATGATATTGGAATAATGGAGGAGAGGGGGTAGTTCAAAGAAATAAATGGCGATTTCATTTTATATTCTTGTTTTTTCTTCTTTCTACATTTACTGATAATGCGAGATGAAACAATAATTAATTAGTAACAAGATTATCATTAGTAAATTACAAATTATTATATAATACCATTTTACTTTTCAAAGAAGGACTTAAATATAATTCAAATATTCCCTTTATTCAGAGATGATTGGGTGGAAACAATTTTTCAGTTAAGAAGGGTGTTAAAACTTTTACAAAATAATTTTAAAAACAATACAAACAGGATTAGCATTAGTTAGAAATTCATCAGAATACCATAAATACTTTTTTAATGAAATAAAAAAAAACTTTCAAATTTCTTTAATACTTGTACTCAGTTAATTTACTTTAAAGAACTAAAAGATGTATTTAAAAAAGTTACAATATATTTATTTAGATGATAAAATTTTTATATATTATCTATTTATTTATTTTTCAAAAAAAGTATCTTTGACACATCAGAAAATAGAAATAAACATTTTTTGTTTCTTTTTAATCTTGGTAGGGGGGGGGTAAAATTATATTATTTTAGAACAAAATTTAAAATCCTATTTAAAAATTGCAAGTAGTTGTTCTTCCCCTCACAGCTCTTAAGTTTTGAATCCAAACTAAATAAAAAAAATAATGGGACAATATTTCCTTAAAGAAAAAAATATACGAAGGAATTTAAAAATACCTAAAATATATCCATGAAGTTAATATATACTTATTTTCTGTAAGTAGCAAGCCTAGTTTCAAATACAGTAAGTAATTAACTAATATTTGAAATAAGCACAAAAATTCCTCTACATTCATTTTATATCAAGCTTACTTAGACCAGACAACTTTAATAATTGTGTACTCTAAACTATTAACAATATATAAAGGATTTTTAATACCCTGAAAGAATTGGTAATAGTTTATTAATATATTTTTAATTATCAAAATAATTTTAAAATTAACATTTTGATGCTTCTCTGCAAACTTAAATGGCCATTTGAAGTGAAATTTAATCTAAACTTTTATAACCTTCAGGACATGAGACTTCATCAAATTTTAATTTCTACGTTAAACTTAAGGCTTTTACTAAATTAAAATTTTTATGTCTCTACTCATAAAAAGAAAATTTACTGAGTTCTTGCATTGCACAGCATAATCATTCAAACAATTATACAAATGAAGTGCATCATATGACTGGTATATACTAATACTAATATATGGCTGGTATACACTAACTATATAATCATACTAATTTCAAAATTCATTTTCCAGCTCATAATAATTCTTCTAAAACATCTTAGGAGGATACTCCAGTATTAAAAATATGTCTTTCATACACTTAACACATACTTGACACTGAGATACTCATATATAAAATCATGTTAAAAGAAATTTTATGCTTATCACTATTTTAAATCTTGGAGAAGTTCTGAAAATTTTCTTCTATGAAAACAAAACATAAAAAAATATACAAATTATACCTTAATTATAACAGGATATAATTTCACACACTTAAAAAAGCTTTTAATAAAAACATGATCCAACAATTGTCTAAGATAAAGCTTGAATTACAAAGAAAAACAAACCTTGATTTCTAATTAAAAAAAACTAAAAATAACAAAAGTTAATATTCTTTAATTAAAATCTCTTCCTACAATACATACACATACACACACAGGCATGTTTGTGTATTGAAGGAAGATGTATATTAAATCTATTATTTTAACAATTTTTTTTAAAACAACCAAATAATTCCTCTGTATAAAACAGAATTTCATAAGAATAGATTTTTATCATTTTAGAGAAATGAACTGTTCTTGTCTATGCAGGTGATAACAAATTTCTTTTAATATTTTTTATAAAATTCTCATACTAATCATGAAAAGTTACATCCATACATTTTAAAAGTATAAAATTTTATTTTCATTCTTTATAAAAATCATATTTAAGATTAAGTATCATAATTACATAATACTTGTTGAAAAAATTAATGTTTTTATATTTATATGAATAAAATGCACTAATTTAGTGCATTTTATATTTATATGAATAAAATGCACTAATTTAATGCACTACAAATGAAGAAATTTAAATTATAAAATTTAAAAACTTCATAACAGTTTTGATATTTTTAATTAAAAAAAAATCCTTGCATCAAATTTTAATTTTTAAAATTTTTTAAAAAAATTGCTCTGATCAACAAAAATTCTTAAATATCTGTTGTTCGTTTGCAGACATCTAAAAAGGTAAGTACATTAAAAATAAACTTGAATACTTTTCATAATAGGGTATGATATGGGAGGAAAAAATACATATTTTTCATCAGTTTAAATTCAAAAACAAGTTTCCAAATCCATTTCGTTCAATAAATGTCTTCATATCAAGATTTTAGCACAAAATATTGAATTTTCCATCGAGATTCCTTTACATCTTTTAAGCAAAAATCAGAGAGACACCCCTTCACAGAAATCAATGAGTTGTTGAAAGTTCAAACAAAAAAATTCTTTAAGACAAAATAAATAAACAGAAAGTTGATTCCGTTGTTATAGTGATCAGTATGATCGATGAAAGTCTACTTATTATAGAAAATTTATCTCATTATATATTGTCAAAAAATATCAATACAGAAAAAATGTACAAATTCATAAAACCGATTCGAAAGTTTAGCATTTGCTAAGAGAAATTCAAGAATTATGAATAAAAATAAAGTGATAATTAACTTA
The DNA here is from genome assembly GCA_019974015.1 of Nephila pilipes. Classification (NCBI taxonomy): domain Eukaryota; kingdom Metazoa; phylum Arthropoda; class Arachnida; order Araneae; family Nephilidae; genus Nephila; species Nephila pilipes. The sequence goes on along the minus strand of BMAW01070488.1, from coordinate 440,683 downwards.
CGCTTGGCAGCGGAAAGTAGATCTTTTACTTCTTTGATCAATACTTTAATTGATTGGCTAGTTCTGTCTAATTCTTTTTCATAAGCATGAAGATTTTCCCGAAAATACGGACTGTTTGTTAGGCAATCCGTAAATTCTAACGGTAGTAATCCCATTATTTATTGGATTCTAACTCCTCTTACACATAGAGGAGACACAACACTATTTCTTGTTTTTAAAATACTCAATCCCTGATAGTTTAGAAGAAATCATTTTAAAAAACTAAGTCAAATCGCCCTGCATGTAGTCATGCTCTAAAATCCTGATTTTCCTACTCTCTTCCATCAAATATTGCATACATCCCTCTCATCACGGGTTCCTCCTGCTATGATGTGTGGTATGTTACTGAACTCTGAAGAAATATTTCAGACCGATAGATGTCTCTGACTTCAAGCCATGTGAATTACATATTTCCGGTTCCGGTTAAGAAGAAACTCTGTTTTCGTATTGTGAGTCGGCAGGTAATTTTATTCCTTTTGTATATTATTAATGTTACTATTGATCTTAAGAATATCTATTTACTTCTTTCTTCAATATGAATGTTTATTTTCATGGAACAAATCTGTGAATGAATTTTAATTCAAAATGATGACCTTTGATTTGTGAAATGTAAAGAGTATTCATTAAAATTGTGCGATGTTAATAGTTATTTGTAAGTTGCGATAAATTTTGTGATGTTGTTAATGTTTTATTTAATTCGTATTTCTTTTTGACTTATTACATGTGTGACATTGTTGTGAAATACAAAAAGTTCAGATGTAACAAATACTTTTAAAAAATTGCCCACAATATTTTTTTGTATTCCTCAAGTTATAATAGTTTTTAATATTATTTAACCCAGAATGTGTTCAGTGTAATGAAAAATGCCGAAAAATTCAAAATATTTTAGGAAATTATCCCAATATTAGTACATGTTCATGTGTCATAACACTTTTATCCATATTTTTATATATCATGCCTACATCCTTACAGTTGAGAAACATTTAATAAATGTAATAGTTTTCATTTTAACTTACAAAATTAAAATTCAATTTGGATTAAAGTATTAGAGATAAAATATAAAGCGTATTTTATGATAGAAAATATGGATTGATTTATTTAGAAAAGAAGAGTGTATTATGGAAAACTGAGTTTAAAACATTGTCAGTCAGACAATGAAATTATCAATAGATTATTTTTCTATATGAGCGGGAAGTTTCAAGACTTCAGTTCTAATATTTGAGCCTATCTTCACCTAATATCGCTGAGCAATATCAGAATGTATTTTCAGATGGATAAAATATTGCAATAATGAAGTACTTTTTGTTTGGAGATAACATATATATCATTGCAGCATATTGTGTTTTTAAAGTTATAAAATATTTTATAAGTACTCAATTTTTTACTTTAAGAAGTATAGAGTTAATTACCAATTTATCATTAGAATGTAGGAGATAAAGTATGGAACATATTTTATAGATGGAAACAGAAATGAGCTGTATAATAAAATATGATGTGATCATTGGATATGTGTAAAAGTGATACCATGATGTAATATATTAATGTTGAAGCATTTTTTAATCTGAAAAAGTATACCCGATTTCTGTCTTATTCTTTGACATGAAACAAAGCCATCTAAACAATGGATACAAACAGCATTAATGTATTTATGTGTATGTATATTTTATTGGCTAGTGTACAGTGTTTTTGTTTGATCTTGTGTTTTACTATTTTGTACTGCATTTTTACTTAAAACACTGGGGCTGCGGTAGCCTAGTGGTCAAGGTCGTGGACTAGCGGCCGGCGGTTTTCGTTCAGTCGCGGGTTTGATCCTTGGCCCCCAAAGACCCGCTGTGTAGCCGGGGCTGATGCATGTTAAATCTGTTCAGGGCCCAAAGTTCTCCCTTTGGCATGATGTAGATGTTAGGAGAGGGGGAGTGCCAGCTCAGGTGTCGTCTTCGTCACGGTTTAAAATTACGAGGACCGTCGCCAATAGCCTTCGTGTTGCTTCTAGTGCGACGTTAATAAAAACTAAACTAAATTACTTAAAACACTACCGAATTTTCATTTTGAAGCAGTCAAAGTAAAGTAATATTATATAATCATTTATGTTAAATGATTTGTCTTACTTTAAATGATATTCATCAATTTCATGTTCGAATTAACTTTTAAAAAATTTCTCTTCATAATTACTGTACTGAACATTTAACTGATTTTCTAAGGAAGTTATATGTGTTACTTTTTAATATATAACTGTGAGAGATTTGTTATTTTTGGGTAGTCTCCAAATTTTTTTATTACAGAAAAATATCTAACTGTAGATTCTCTTTGGAATCGCGATTGTTTTCTCCTAAACATATCCAGATATGAATAAATCAGTCTAAGAACTTAATGATTATTTAATTCTCCAAGCATAAGTGGTATTTATTTATCACTTGGCACTTCTTGCTGGGGCACATTTCCTCAACTGTAGCACTTATTTGGTTTCTATATTATAGGATTTCCAAGATAATTTTGCCAATTTCTTGGGATCTTAGGTAACTTGCTTGAAAATTTGGGGAAAAATTGAGCAAAAGAGGTGTTGCAAAAGAAGTTACACACACTCACTCAGCCAAATGTACTGGCTTGGCTTTAAAAATGTCTTTAACAGAAAAATATTGCTTAAACTTCAGATAATGAATGCAGATTCATTGGATGCAAAGAATATGTAGTACAGAATAAAATCATACTAAATTATGTAATAGAAACAAGCAAATCTCTCAAAATGAGATAGTATTAACAGTTTAAGAAATAGGATTAAATTTAAAGAAAATGAGACAACAAAAATAAAATGTACTTCTGGAAAAATCACTGCAGAAAATACAATTAAGACTCATTTACAGGTGTATTTCATACTATTTATTGTGATAGAATTTTATCTTAATAGTTTGTTCAGTGTCAAATTTATAGTGATCAATAGAAATTTATTTCATCTTTAAATATTTTTGTCATAGGTTTAATTCTAATTATTACTTGTGCCAGTTTAAAATAAATAGGCATTTCTTAATAACATGTAAAATAATTAATGAGGCCATTGGGGCTATGTGTCTAAAGATGTTTTTGTTAAATTGTGTGTTTGATTCTTGAGTTTTGATTTCACTATTGATCTATCATGTAGATGGGCTGAAGGATGTTAAATCTTTCTGAGCTCAGTCCTCACATTGGTGTGATGTGGATGTAGAAAGTGGAATACCAGCTTAGATGTTTTCATTATCTGACCATGATTCAGAGTTTCAAAGCATATTGGGAGTGATTAGCAGCTCTTCGTGTTAAACAAAAAAATAGACAGCCAGTAGTCATCACTACAACTTTTGATATATTTCTACACAATATTTGTTCAGAAGGTGTATTTTTTTAAATTTGTATGAATTTGAAGTTATTACATGCACAAAAATAAGCTACATAATATTTTTGTTAGAAAGCCTTAAAAAAAACATATTAATTAAATGTATTTGTTTTAAATATTTGTTTCCTTTTATTAGGGGTCATTTGTTTGCCTGCATGACAATTTCTTGACTTTTAAAAATTTCCTGTTTTCCATATTAAATCAAAATAAATAAATAAAAAAAAAAATTTATTACTTTTAATTACTAACAAACCATACATATTTTCTATTAAGCAAAAAGAGTTTTGTTAAAATATATGCAATCAATGTCTCATTATTCTTTTTCTGCTAGTTATATTCAAAACTTTTTCATAGATTTTTTTTTCTGTGGCTGCATTACAGGCATTTTCAACCTCATCATTTCATATGTTTGCAACGATATATTATTTTACATGCAATTATAGTAAAGTATAGAGCTTTTTTTTTTTTTTTTTAAATTTTGTTCCTTAAAGTAATAATCAAAATTGCTTTTATTAATGAATATATCGTAATAAAATTATGATTATTTTATTCCATAATAAAATATTTGTATTTATTTCCTTATAGTTTTTTTTTTCATCTTCCTTTAACTCAAATCTAATACCATGCCTAAAAAGAAGACGGGACAAAGAAAGAAAGCGGAAAAGCAGCGTTTGCGACAAAAGGATATACGCACAGCTTTCAACCAAAAACCTCTAGCTGAACATTCATGCAATTCTTCAATGGTGAAAATTTTTCTTATAATTTTTACAATGGGTCAAAAAGTAATTTCTAATATGCCAAGTTAATAAAAACTTTTAATTTAATGTTGATGAATGTATATATCTTTTTATCATTAATGTTCTTTTGTTATGGTTTATTTAAAATCTGTACATGAAAGTGCTTATCATCACATAATTCAAATACAATTTTATGCTCTCTTACATTTACTTTTAATATTCGATTTGTCTGTCTTAAGCCAAAATGTGCATGACTAAAAATATATATGTGTGTTAATAGCTTCAAAAGTTTCTTACATAATAAAAGTCTCGTATAGTTACTTACATCAGGTACCTGATCTTTTAAAAAATTTCAAAACTGTCAGAACTCATAGTTAAATTTTTTGAAAAATAAAAGATCAATTAATTAATTTTCTGATAATGATGTTGCAGTAAGTGATCTAAATGATTGTTATATTAATATTATTGTTAATGCAAAAATAAAGATTATAGATGTAATTTAAATTGATATGTTAATTTTGATAATTTCTTTTCAAGTATATCATATTTGATATCAAACACATAAAAATATTCACATAAAGTGAATAATATAATTATATTTGTAGTGCACACTTTCTTAAATTAAGGCAACTCTTTTTATCTAATTAGTTTTAAAAAATGTTATGGTATTGTTTTAGAATGGCATCATTGTCATAATAAATAGGATAACTTACTAACTTAATAATAGACAAAATGATGATTAAGATGTCACATTCTAAATGTACCACATTCACAATCCCTGGTTTACTTAGAATATTATGTGTAAATAACTTTCTAAAACTTATTAATTTTATATAAATAATTTTTGTGTAAAATCAAATAATCTTTTTTCAATATTATGTTCTTATATATTGAACTTATTAAAAAAAAAAAAAAACTTGGAAGCCTTCTGTTGATTTTTAACTGTTTATTAGTTGCATTTGATATTTTTCTTGCATTCAACTTAATTAACAATTTGAGAAACAAATTATATTCATTAACATGTAAATATGTAACGGAGATTGAATATCTATGAAAAATTGGAATAAATCTATATTAATAAAAGAAAGAGTAGGTGGGGGTGGCAATGTAGCAGAACAATTGCATAACCCAGAAGTATGAAAATTGGTTCAAAGAAACCATGAGTAGTGATAGTGTGCACCTCAGGGCCAATTTTTAAGAGATCGCTTTATTTATTTGTTTATTTTTAAAAAATTTAATGTTAAAATGATCAAGAAGACAATTTTGTCTTCATCACACACAAATCTAGCACATATTACATCACATGACATTACTTCTTTGTTGCTTCTGGCTATCTACATCTCATTTTCTGCAGATTTTTATACCTATTCATTTGTTTGTCCTTTGTAGAAAAATGTAGTTTTTTGGAGCTTGTGATTTTTATTCATTTGTTCTTTGTTATAGAATACAATTCTGTTTTGACTTCTCAATATCAAAAAATACTTTCAATAAAAATTTCCAAACTTTTACGACTATATGTGATATTGACAATTCTTATGAAATTAATAACCATGGTATCCAGACTTCAGACCAAAAAGCATTTAATATCACACAAGACGACTAAATGCACTTAACCAACAATAATGGTATTTTTACTAAAAACATTTAAAAAATGTTAAATCAAAGAAAACACAAGCTGTCAACCTGATCAGCTATCACAAGAAGAAGCCGGAAATGGAGGCGAGAAAAAAAAGGCTTGATCGGCAATTCATCTCACTCCCTGTTTGCTTAAATAGCAATAGCGGAAGGACTTTGGTTCACTTCAGTTGGCTTGCTTTGCCAGAATGGCTGACTCGTTCTTGTAGAGGTAGAAAGACAGCAAGTTTAAATGGTGAACCATCATAAGTTGCCAAATCCTTCTGTTCAAAACATCCCTCCATAAATACTCCACGAATCTCAAAATTAAATACTTGAAAAATATTTTTTTAATTCTAATGCTATGTTATTTGTTCTTTTCCTCTTTTGAAATCTGCCACATCCAGTATGGTGGCTATGAACTTGACTTTCTAATAATTTGACCTAAACTCAATTTGGCTCTTTATTTTTTTTTATCTGCTTTGCATCTGTTTTTCACCAATTTTGAATTAATTAACTACTTGCCTATTTAATCCAAATTAACTTGGTTGTCAAAAATAATAATCACTAGTTAGCTTATGGTTATGACTGACTCCATCAGATCCATGAACAGAGAGAGCTTTGTTTATTTATTTCAGATGAACTCACATTGTGTTTTGAGGCGATGCTGATGATCTTCATAATATTTTTTATGAGAATATATGAGGTTTATTCCATGCCTCTTTCAACTCGACATTCAGGCACATGTGGGCAATTTTTATCTCTATCACACATGTTAGCTTAGTAAATCAGCCTGTTTTGCAATTTGGCAGAAATACACAAATTAGAGCTTGTAAATTCATTCTTTTAGCATAGTGTAAAAACTCTTGTTCATTTATCAAATTCCTCCATGTAATTCCTTCAAATATTAAATTTTTTTTTTTTGGCATAAAAGGAGTGATTATGATAGTAAATGGGAAAATGATTTAATCAGCATTAGTAGTTGCAGAAGTGATGAAAGTTACAGAAATTTATTAGATTTGTCATCAGAAGAGGATTCTAGTGAAGGTTCTGACAACCCACTATTTGCATTTAGAAAGAGAAATATCCATTAGAAAAGAATATTCCCTGTGCCACTCAGATTTCCATTTACAAGTAATCCAAAAATGATTTTCTAATTGATATGGAAAGTAATGATATTGCATTACATTTTTTTAGTTAAGATTTAATGTTAATATATTGGATGAAATAACTGATGAAACCATCAGATAAACTACTCAATGACAAGCAAGCCTGTTTCAGAGCCATTTTTCTAAAAATCTTTTCTTCGCCTACTTCTGACGAATTGAGAGTATTCTTTTCCATAATTTATTTGAAAGGCATATTAAAAAAAACCAAAACAGTGGTTGTGTCAGACTAAGAACCCTGTAATTGCAACACCTTTTTTTTGGCAAGGTGATGACGACGTGCGAAAAATTTTGTCAACAAAAAAATTATCTTTGCTTTATTGACAACAGTTCTTACGATTTACAAACTCGCACTAGTCCAGAACTAGTTATGGTATGAAAAATTTACCTCAGGATAAATGAAATATTTTTAGGCTATATTTATCTACATTTTAGGTTATGACATCATTATTAATGGAAGTTTACTTTTGTACAAAGGAAACTAAATTGGATTCAGTGTCTTCTCTTAAAACATGCAAAGTTTGGAATAAAAACATTTATGGCCTATCCTTTTAAATATGTCATTATCTTATAAACTGACATTTATGGGACTTTAAATCAAAACAGGAAAGATAATCCTCCTCAATAAAAAGCCAAACTCTTCATCATTAAATGGTAAAATAAAAGAGCTGTATCATTGCTATCATCAATGCATAATGGTGAAAAGGTTTGTGTTGAAATAAAGAGTGGAAAAGGACAAGGTTGGCTTTCTGGGGGGGGGGGGGCTAAGGCCCCTTAATTGAAGAGGCCCAACATGATTTAGAACTAAAATAATGTACCCTTGCTCATGAAAACTTGACTATATTCCTGTTGTTGCTAATATTACGAAAGTACTTATTATCATAAAAATTATTATTGTGGATCTCTGAATTTTGACAATTTTCAAACTAATTGATGTGAGTGTTTAGTTTTTGTTATTTTATTTGGGGAACTCTCAAGTATCCACACCTAAATTTGACTTTTTCAAAAAAAAAAATCTCAATGCCATATAGCCTGTGTTAAGAAAGGAAAATAATACATTTTCCTTGTGTTTTCTTGGGTGTTTTTAAGTGTTAATATTTAGTAAATGCCACTTTGTAACCATTCCTAAATTTAGCCAGTCCAACCTTCAATGGAATATTGTATTAGCAAAAACAAAATCATGCATTAGTAATATATGTTCATGTTTGTAATTTTTTTTTTTTTTTTTTTTTACTGTACAAAAAGTTTAGGTCTCCTATTGGTTTCTTGCTCTCAGGCTCCTTTATAGGGAAGGCTGACTCTAAAAAAGGATGAAACCTAAATTATTGAGTGATTATAATGGTATAATGGGAGATGTTGTGCATTACCCTGAAAGTCTTCCAATTACAAGAAACAATATATCAAAATATTTTTTTCATCTAATGGAGCAATCAAGCTGGAATAACTTTGCTTCATATTCAAAATATAATGGTAAAAAGAATAAAATTGATACAAAAATACAGTTCTGCTGAGAAAATCAAGGGATGCAAAAGGGAAAATCATACCATGCAAATCCACTAAGATTAACTGGTTGGTATTTCTCTGACATTTAGCCACAAACAGAAAAAAAGGCCAATTCAACCAGTATGTTTCAATTGCAGTCACACAAAAAAATTTGAAAGCTAAAAAAGTAAGGCAAGAATCCAGTTTTGTAACACACCCTTATGCGTTGTACCATGCTTCAATGTCTACCTCAGTGTTTCTAATGTGAATTTTCTTTTCCATATTTTGTTTCTTTTTATCATTCTTTCATATTTTCTTTATTCAGATAAATATTTAATGTATGATTATTAAAATTCAAAATTAATTTTTGTGTTCATACTTAACATAAACACTATAACAAGTTAACTGAGGATAATTATGTTACATTTATTTTTTTAAAACAATGCTATAAAGTGTCGATTTTGGATTTTTAAAAATTTTTAAATCATTTAATCCAAAAATATGTTGTCCAAATGAAATGGATAAAATGGTATTCATTTGGTATATGAAATGGACATTTTGCCCTCTTTTTAAAAATAATATGAAGGAAATTATTAATTAGTAGTATTTTACACAACTTTTTAACAACAACCAGTTAGTAAATCTCTATTTTCCCATCTTTGCTTCTGCTTTTTATTTCCACTCTGCGAAGCATAGTTCTGGCCCATTTTTCATAACAGTTTATGTATGTTTGTGATTATTTTTTTATATTATTCGTGACTTCTTTTGAAGATTGTTTTATTTATACATTTGTATGTTCCTCATTCCAAGAAAATAATTTTAAAATACTTTTATAAAATTTTGACTAAATTTTATTTTAATTATTCACCCACGTGAAGAATAGATATTCCACTAGTCTTGCATAAGATGACATTATGTGATCTTAATTTCATGTTTTTCTTTCATTCTGTTTCTTAATAAAGCTTCTTCATGAGCATTGTATTCTTTTCTGGTGAAAGAAAAATCTATAATTTGTTTTCCATGTACATATTCTGTACAAATCAATTTTAAGGTAAAATAAAATGTATATGAGGTTATTTTATCAAACCCTGGATATGTTTTTCTAATTATTTATTTAGCATTAAAGACAAAAAAATATAAACAATAATAATTATTATTTAAGAAAATTTCATTTCAAACAGATTTATTTTAAGAAAAATTTATTTAAATGTTATTTGTCTTGTACATAATAAATTAAATTGGAATTATCTTGATTATGTAATTCACCTTTATTAATAAATTTCAAATTTGAACAAAGGCTGTTATGCAGCATATTATGAAGGTTGGTTTTTTTAAAATATATCACAATCTTGGAGTTTTCCCTTTGGCATAGTGTGAATGTAGAGAATGATGTGCTAACACAGTTGTTGACCTTGTTAACTGGCACTTATTAAAATTAAATTGTAAATTGGCTGTGCTTTAAGCAGGTTTTTAAATCAGGCAGAAATAGACTGCTAAAGGTTTCACTTGGCAGCAACCAAATTTAAACACTATCTAAAATAGTTAAGTATTGTAAATTTAGCAATAGCTTTCTGGAATTAATTACATAGTTTTTCAATCAATCTTAGACTGGAATGCTGTAAATGCTTGTTATTATGTCTGTTGTATTTCAATGGTTAACGTGCTTGCCATTCAGTTGCATGAACATAAGTGGAGATTTCTGTGGTGTAAACATTACTGAATTGTGTAGAGAGTTAGTACTATGTATGGTTTTTGTTATTCTTATAACAAAACCATTCTAGTTATGAAATTCTGTAATGCATTACACAAGGAAACATAATCTTGCATTTATAGCAGTAAATTATCTGAATATTAGAGTCAACTGAGAAATGTCTGTAATAATTATTTCATATTCATGGAAATATGCATGGAGTATTTTTTTATACCAGTTATCTATGTTACAGGAATATTAATATTTTTCCCTTTATTTCCAGGAATGTGATAAATGCTATAGGTATGCTATATTTTCTCATATTTTATTTTTGAAACTCATCAACAAAATTGGGGTTTTTTTTATTTATTTAATGTCGCTTTAACTACTTTTTATTGCAGAAAACAGAAGAATAGAGCATTTTGTTATTTTTGTTCTGCTGTTCAGAGGATACCAATGTGTGGTCAATGTGGTAGGTTTCATTCTTTTTAAGTATCAAATGTATGCATATTCATCTCTTTTTATGAATCCTTTTATTTCAATTCATGTTAAGGAAAAGCTAATGATAACCTAATGTTGAAAAAGAAAAGTAATGGAATCAATATAATAATTAATAATTCCAAGGCAATCATGAAAAGTAGTATATTGTACATTAAATTTAACTGAGATTTTTTTTTTTAAGTTATTGTATTGAGTGGCAATATCAGTGCCGAATTAGCCGATAAGCAAAGTAAGCAATTGCTGAAAGTATCATGCCTAGGAAGCACTAAAATCACAGCCCAGAAATAAAAGGAGAAATTCCATATCATAAAAATTGAAAAGTTTTTATCATAAAAATTGAAAAATTCTGACGTGATATACTACCTCATAGTATTTAAAATCTGTGCACAACGAAATATTTAGACAATAGGGAATTTGATTAACTGAAAGAACCATATATTAAGGATACTGTAGCGCAACCATGCATCTCACATAAACACTATTTTTCATGAAAGACCAAAAAGAAACTTGTATTGAAAAATTTTCTTCCTTTAAGTTAAATTATTTTTTAATCTTAAAGTGAATCTTTTTCATCAAAATAGTACTTTGTTCTCGGTAATAGTACCGAACTGGTTGTGACACTTATCACATGTACTCTGTATAAAAAGGTGCTCGCTGATTAAAAAATTATGAATTTTGAATGATGGTTCTCAGTTTGTGGAACATATCAGTTTGGTTCATTATAGATTCTCAACCAAAATTGTTTTCATTTGGGGAAACGTTTTTATTTTGTGTGTCAGCCCTCTAGGAAATTAGATTGTTCGAAAGTAATGTACAGTTTTTATCTTTTTAAGTTAATTTTCTCACATTTTATCACGAATTTCAGTAAAACTTTTCAGTTTATGCAGTATGCATTTCATTTCATTTCAATAAATTGGAAAAGTAGGGTTCAAAGAAGATAAAGAATTGGAATCACCAATCCATCAAAATGTAATGAAATAAAAAATAGCAACAGAACTGATAGAATAGCAAAAACACAAATCATACTCAATTAAGTTAGAAAAAACTACAAAAGAGGGGACATATGTACAAATAGGAAATAAAATTTATATGAAAAAGGTAGCAAAATAAAAAAGTTTTCCTGAAAAAAAATTTATATATTATTTCCTGTGATTCCTCCCCCTCTTTTTGTCATTATAAAAAAACCTCTATAATGAATTGTAATAAGGAATAAGCCAATTATTACTGTGAAACCAACCAGATATTACTATAAAGGCTTTAAAAAAAGCAACAAACAGAATTAAAGGAATTTTGAAGAAAGCCCAATGACTTGTCTGCTAATATAACTAAACCAGATTACTGAGTTTAGATAGAGTGCCAGATTATAGAGGAAGTACTATATTATAACTTCAATTTTCTTTATTTCTCATTAAAGCCATTTATCGCATAATTTGATCCATTCAGTTGTTCTATTTAGTATAGCATGCTATTCTCTATCATATCAGTTATATGGTTTTCTGAGTGCCAAATATTGCAGCCCTGTCTCAGGCCTATTCAATAATTGGTTACTTGCCAGATAGCTAAACATATTAAATTAAAGCAAGGGTGGCCTCTTAACCTATGTTGTTCTGATACAACACTGCCCCATGCGGTATAACTTAATATTAAGCTTGGATTAAATACTAGACTTGAGAATTAGACATAAAGGCTTTTCTTCCGTGTTTATTTCATATTAGGCATAAAGGCTTTTTTTCCATGTTTATTTCATTAAAATTATTTTTAAGTAAAAACTATAGAAATATATCAAAGGAACTGCAGCTTCCCACTACCCAGTTCTCTGGGAATGCAAATGCACTATGGCACATTGCTTAACACATCAATCAATAACTCCCGAGACTAACCCAGAGATGGCGCTCGTAGTAAACCAGTAACCAGGTCTTTCTAGAGTACTAACCTTTGCTTGAAACGTGTCAAAATTTTAAGTCGATCGGACCAGAAACAGCTGAGTTATCGAGGTTGGAGTAAAGTCGTTTTGTAGTTTGTTTAAAAAATGGAAAAAACCGAGTTTCGTGTTCTGATAAAACATTGTTTTTTAATGGGTAAAAACACCGTGCAAGCGAAACAATGGATTGAAAAATGTTACCCGGACTCTTGTCCATCAAAAGCAACGATTTGTCGGTGGTTTGTCGAGTTTAAACGTGGTCGTACCGACACAAATGACGCGGAACGCTCGGGTAGACCTGTGGAAGCCGTTACACCGGAAAATGTGAGTGAAGTGACAAAAATTATAATGAAAGATCGTAAAGTGAAGCTCCGTGAGATTGCTGAGATGACACAGATATCATATGGAAGTGTATTTACTGAAAAAGGTTTTTTGAAGTGAAGTGAAAAAGGTTTTTTCCAAGTGGGTGCCGCGATTGCTTTCGATGGAACAAAAACAGCAACAAGTCGATGATTCAGAAAGCTATTTATCGCTATTTACTCGCAACAAAAAAGATTTCTTGCGAAAAAAGAAAAAAAAAGATTTTGAAAAGCGTTGGAACGATTGTATCACCCTAAAAGATGATTAACAAAAGGTGTTATGTTGATGAATAAAAAAAAATTTGCAAAAAAAATGTTGTTTTCAATGTTAGTCTCGGGAGTTATTGATTGATGTGTTATATAGCCAAAATATTTAGATGTAGCAGCAATGTTTGTCATTGCCGACTAATAAAGTGCAAACTTAGAGAGAATCTTATGCAAATATTACATCTTAGTACAAATGCATTTAAATAAAAAGTAAGGAAGAACTGGACTCTGGAATGAATTAATGATGTCACATTCTAACACTCCAGTCTTATGCCAAATGATGAAATGACTCTGTACATTGCCCTTTGAAGGAAGCATTTTTACCATCCTGAGTTGATGTAACCTTTCATCTTCCTATGTCAGAGTTTTGACTTATTCAGTATTCTTATCCCATAGCTTCTACATTCACATCACTGTTGAAACTTTGCTCTCTAAATAAGTTATTGCCTTGATATAAAAAATCCCCTTCCTAAATAACAATCATTGGTTCCCGTTCAAAGTCCATCTCTTACACTTTTGTATGGAAGAGATTCAAAAGAATTACCTGTTATTTTGAACCAAATCAGTTACTGTGGCAAATGGCCCCACTCATTCAGTAACGTTGTTTTCAAGTCTTGGATGGTTCTTGGAAGGGGCTTGCAAATTGTAATTACCCTCCCCAGAGTGTCCCAGGCATGCTCTATAGGATTGAAATCAGGAGATGTGGCTGGCCAATACATTCGAAAAATATCCTCACTCTCCAGAAATTCGTCGACCAACTGAGCTCTATGTGACCTCGCATTGTCATCCATTAAAAGGAAATCAGGACCAATCAAACCTCTGAAAAGGTGAACATAGGGCACCAAGACTTCTTCCCTATACCGCTCAAGAGTCGCAGTGCCTCTTTCAAAGACATGAAGGTGTGTGCGGCCATCCAAAATGATGCCTGCTCAGAGCATCATGCCTCTGCTGCCGTAATGGTCAATTTCTTGGACAGTGGAGAGCAGGTCTCTGGTTCTCTCCATATGAAAGTATGGTAAAAATCACTTGTTAGGCTGAACTGGGACTCATCAGTGAAGAGAACAGTTACCCATTGATTCATGCTCCAATCTGTATGATCTCTGCATCATTTTAAGCGGCCTCTCCTGTTCGCAGAACTGAGAAAAACGCAAGCAACAGGTCCGCTTGCAAACAGCCCCCTCTCATGGTCTTCTGAAAACAGTCACTCTTGAAACTCGGGTTATTGTGCATACAATTAATGAAAGACCTGAGAAGCTGTAGCATCCCTGTTACGCCTTACTGTAATGGACAAATGGTGATCTTCTCTGGCTGTCAAGGCTCTTGGGTGACCTTGCCCAGGTTTTCCTGCAAATCTGGATTTGAGACTGACCTGCTTCCAGCCTACCCACAATTTACCACCTCATTACATCATCTAAATGTTGGTCATTACTCACTTTTACTGTGGCAATTGCTGCAAAAAAACACCATGAAATTCAGCGAAATGTGCTAGCAAACGTAATGTGGATTTTGGCACACACGCTTATAAATCCTGTTTTTCAACTAGTTATGCCCCATACATGTATATACTTACATATTCGAGGTACAAGATTTGTATCTTTGTTTCTAAACAGTATTTTTGCATTTCATTCAATTCTTTTCACAAAATTCAACAAAATATGCAAATTCTCTTAATTTGGATCACCAGTGTAGTTGTTATGTGCAATCAGATGTGAATTTTATATATAATATGCATAAGTCAGTACACGGGGAAATGGCGGCATAGTGACTGGATCCACTACGTATGCAACATTAACAGTGTTCAAATTTGTATCAATTACTTCTCTTTGATTATTGTAGTAATGAGATTTGTGAATAATCAAAATTTAAAATGCAAGTTTTAAAGTAGAATATAATTTCAATAATTGTGTTATCTCCATTTTATAATTTCATATATTGTATAATCCATAGGCAAGACAAAATGTATGTTAAAAACAGGAGACTGTGTTGTTAAGCATCCAGGAGTATATGCAACAGGTCTGAGTATGGTAGTAAGTATTATTTTTTTTTTTTTAATCCTTGATTGTATTTTCTTCAAAAAGGAGTTACTTTTTTGAACATATATTGGGTTCATTTTCTTAGAAGTTTGAAAAATACATTTTAAAACACATTTTATTCTTATAGAATTATATAATGCAAGTGTACCAGATCTATGAAATAAGGATTTTTCTAACAAATGGCTCCACACATGTTCTTAAATGCAAGAATTTAATATACATAACATTTTATTTGACTATTCCTAATATACAAAATCTTACATGTTTGAAATAATGGGGGTATAAATTCATTATTTTTTCCTGCTTAAAAAAATGTCAAATTTTTCACTGAAAAAAAGACCATTTGCAGGAGTTTTGATTCATTACTTCATTTTGAAGAAAATTTCTGCTCAAATTTATTAAATACTTGTAGAACCTTATGATGAACAGGCACCATTTCAAGCTACTTGTTAATGTTAGTTCAATCAATTTAAAACTGGTGATTTTGATGTAAAAACAAAAGGCGGAAAGAAAATCGCTATAAAAATTTGAAGATGCAGTATTTCAGGCATTGGTGGACAAAGACTCCACTCAAACACAATCACAATGTTAAAAATATTGAACATGACAAAAAAAAAGTTAGCAAGTGTTTGCATGTGATGGGGAAAATTCAAAAAGCAAAAAAATGGGTACCACATGGTTTGACTGAAAGACAAATGCAGTATTGAAAAGTTACCAGCAAACTCCTTTAGAAAAGACATCAAAATCCTATATTGAATCATAACAGATGATGAAATATGGATTTACAATATTTTGATAATCCCAAATGAAGAAAAACATGGGTTGATCCTAATGGGCTTGTGCTGGCCTCTGATAAAATAAGCCATGACTAGACATAAAGCAAAGTGAAACAAACACCAATTTCTAAAATTAAGCTTTATTTAAAATAAAAATTACTCGGTCATTAATCTCACTGTTTATTACTAGCTTGTTAACAAAATATACAGGAAGTGACAAATGCTGAACATGATAAAAAGGAATAAGTAGAAGGAATACCTTATATAATTTGCTTATTATATATATCAGAAATCTGCACTCTATCCAGTCAAATTGACATTTAATAATAGGTAACCAATTATAAAAATCAACATGTATGATGTAACAGAAAAATGAATGTTTGGTACAGTTTATATCAGGTTTGGCTCTTGTGCCGTAGATCCTAACTGTCACATGTCATAAGTGCATGGTTACATTTTTAAAAAAAAATTTAATTGGAAATTTATTGATTTTCAACCAATTTATCATGAAGTCTTCTGACTTTTAGAATAACATTGCCTTAAAGCTTACAAAATTTGGTGGTACCGAGATATGACACTTGTCTCCAGATCAAGAGTTCCTGGGTTCAAAAACCATTGCTGGAAATGTTGAAAGTGCACTTAAAGGTTTTGTTAAATTGTTCTCTGTTTTTCATTGTAATTTCTAAAACCTTCCAAAATATTCTTTGTTTCCAGAAAAGTGTTTGGGAATATTTCACTGTGGTATATAAAGGCTTGTATTTTCAGTGTGTGACATTTCTCAAACAAGTGTAGTTACTCTTAGTTTGTTATTAAACCATAATAATGAACCTATTTTAATATCTATTGTCTTCAATTCAATCTGCTTCAACATCTGCACGACAGTTTAGTGGGGCTATGAGATATAATGACTGCTACACATTCTAGAACTGTGCATTGCATTAAGAGAAATGATTGGCTGCAAAGTGGAAATTATATTCAGCTGATAGGAAAATACATACTTCATTTTTAAATCACAGGGTGAATCCAACTTTTGAATTTACAGTATTACCAAAATGCAGTGATTATATCATCCTTGGTTGGAATTTTGAGGAAACTATTTAATGTTGTGATAGACCATTATTCTTTTTGCTGATTAATTAGTCTTAAAGAAAGAGAGAAAATAAGCTAGATGGTATTTGCACCTTCAAAAGTATGACATGTCCATTGTATATAAGAGTGGTTAGAAACATAAAAACACTGACCGCCTTACTCAAAATTCTATTGAAAGATAATATTGACTCCTCTGAAGAAGTGAACATCCTTGAATCTTGCAAACCTTGTGGCTGAATAAACAGAGGATTCGGGTCTTGAAAAAAATTTGGAACTAATAAGAACACCCTATGAAATAATTTGTGAAAAGAACTTTGATCCAAATGGGAAAATGTATTGCCATTCATTCCAAGATATCTATGTATGGATATACTCCAATATTTTCTTGATGCTCCTACAGCCAGCCCCTTAAAAATTGTCAGAGCGTATGACAGAATGAGTAAACGACTCTGTTGGCCTGGTTTCTATCACACTATACATCAATGTGTTATGTACTGTCAATGAAGAAAAGCCATTCTACTGCAGCCAGCCAGTCATCTAGTATCTATTTCTTTTGCAATCATGCCATTTCCTATGATTGGGATAGATTTGATTGGATGATTTCCAAAGTCACTGAGGGGACATAGATGGATCATTGTCCGTACTGATTACTTAACCTCCTATGCCATGATAAAGGTATTACCAACAGCAGAATCCTCAGAAGCAGCCAAGTGTTTGCTTGAGAACATCATTTTAAAACATGGAGCTCCAGGACTCATCATTACATACCGAGGGAGGTATTTCAACCAAAACTAGTTGTGTGAAACTTAATCACCTCTGTAATGTTACCCACAAAACGATGACTGCTTACCATTCGCAAACTAATGGGCTAACAGAGTCATTTAATAAGACATTAACAAACATGCTGTCTGTGTATGTTGAAGTCAAGCTGAAAGAATTGTGATGAAATGATGTCTTTTATTACTTTTGCATACAACATCGCAAAGCAGAACATAAGCAGATTCATGCTGTTTTATCTAATGCATGGGTGGGAAACTAAGAGGACACTCACCACTATGTTCCCGATTCATGCTGAAGAAATCAAAGGTGACTTCATTACAAGATTACTATCTATGGTTGAAGAATCTAAGCAGCTGGCAAGATTACGAACCTTGTAGGCATAAGAAAGGGACCGAAGGTAGTATGATTCCAAGCTTCAAATAGTCTACTATGAACTTGGAGGGCTCATATTTGTTTTTACTCTTGTAAGAAAGGTAGTCCTGTCAGAGAGGTTACTTAAAAGATACTTCTGCCCTTATCAAGTCCTATGACAACTCTGACGTAGCATTTGAAGTCTAAGATTTTGATCCAATTTCGAAACACTGAAGTGCAATAGATGGGGTACATGTGCTTCAAATGAAGTTTTACTATGATACCAATGAACAGATCAGGTTTCCAGGTAATTTACTCCTTCTGATGAATTCAATCGTATAGGAAGTGTATCAAGCCATCGAAGAAAGACGCCATTCTGTCAAGGTTACACAGATGAAAGCTCTACTGCAGAATTCCTAAACAGCAGAATTAGTGATGAATATAATGTTAATGAGTCAAATGTGTGTTATTTGGCAGTTTTGCATTATTTATTCTTAGAAATATATATTTTTATGTGATACATTACAAATTTTTCCAAATCTATGATCTTTTTTTTTATTTGGCAATTGTGTTGTATGTTTTCAATTATAAACAGACATATGTTACATCATACATTACATAATTGATGGAGAAGGTGAAATTCACTTATGACAGTAACACAAATATGAAAATTCATTTTCTTGATCTTTACCAAATGATTTCAATAAATGCTGTATATATGTGCATTCAGTGATGTGGGACATTGTCATCTTCTGTGTCATATTTGTTTTTCTATCGAAATATAATTTTTTCAGTGCTGTTTTAAAACATAATAAAAATAACTTTGTATTTTTCATATACTTTGTAAGTGTATAAATATCTATTTACTGTAATGTCTGTGTTGTTATTTGGTTAAAAACAAATTTTTCATTTTCCCTCTCTTGCATCTTGAAAATGAGTAATGTTCTGTAATAAAAATTCCCTTAAATTTATATTAATATTGCATATTGTTTTGAATTATTATGTAGATTTTCATAAGAAAACTGTTGATGGTAGTATATTAATAAATATGTCTGACTAAAAATTTTCTACCAAGACAGAGGAATATCTAATATGAATTGCTGTTTCTCTTAAAGAACATGCTTTTTCTTTTTTTTTTTTTTTTAATAAAATAATTACGCATTAGTTGACTCTCTTATATTTTACTAGCTGGTTTGATCCAATGTTGCTAGATTTAAACAGATAAATCCTTAAAAAACAACAATAAACAAAGGTGGGTTTTTTTTTTTTTTTTTTTTTGCAAAAATTTCACTTCAGAAGTTTGTATTAACTTTGAATATCTTAACAAAAAATATTTTTTTGAAATATTTGAACATTTTAGATTATTAAAAAAGTTGTATAATAAGGTATATAATGTGTACATAATAAAACACCTTTCATTAAATTATGAATTCCAGATTATTTTAATTTCAGCACTTTGTAATGTAAAGGTATATGTTTATGTATTTTTATTCTGTAAAATTTTATTAACATTATGTTATGATTTATATTATAAATAAGGTAAAATTTGTTTCTGTGCATACAAAGACACTTAAGGAATTACCTGTTTTCTTATCATATTATTAAATCATCAGATTCATTGAAATAATAATATGGTTTGCACAATGATTTTAAAAGGAACTAATTATACTGTATAAACTACTATACTATACATAAATTACATTCTTATATGTATTGAACTATATAAAAACCATATAAAAAATATTGTTCTACAAAAATAATTCCACTTCATTGAGCCTGTGTTTCTAATTGCAGAAACTTTTGTAATTTATAAGAGTTATTTCGACTGTAAAAATTTCTTATTTTAACTTGAGTCATTCATATCCTCTTCAGATTCTATGATATTCTCTATAATAATACTTTTAAAAAAAGCATTCCCTGTGTAATTAAATAATGCAGTTGAAGATTTAAAAAAAAAAAGTATAGTTATGATATGTGTAATTAACTTATTTCACAATTGTATTAATGTTCCTATAATTATCGGAGAATTTGTGCTCTCTCCAATGCAAAAAAGAAAAACCAATAGAAAGAGAGATTTTTTTTTTTTTTTTAATTACTGTAAGTTTAAAAACCTTAACTTATGTGGTGATAGAAAAAAAAATGCTACTTGGAAATATATTCAGCTTCTTTACTTAGAATTTCCTTCAATTTTCATATTGTTGCAATGTTGTTAGACTTAATAGATTATTTGCATTTGCTGACGTCTTTGAAAGATATAAAATTTAGAATTGTGTCCTTTAAAAAAGTTACTATATTTTAGTGATTTTTGTTATTTATATTCTCATATTGAGTGCAAGCTGAGTTGTAATACTGAACTTTTCTCATATTTAATGTGCCATCTTGAAAGTGAAACAATTCCATTGGTCCATAGTGAATGTGTTGCTTACCTCCACTTATTCCTGTCAAAAAATTTTACTATTTTTGAAAAATTTCTTGCTATATTTAGAATTATGCTAATTATATGCTGAATTATATTGATTATATATGAATTATACACATTATATACTGAACATAAAATGTATATTATTTTAATGGCCTTCAAATTTGAAATATCTGGTATTTAAAAAAATTTATAATAAACTAAATTAGGTTATTAAAGTCAATTTTTCAATATAGTAGAGAGAATTAGTTAATTTTATTGTGTTTAAAGGTAAAAATTATAAAAAATGTCAATTATTTAAATGATATTTTTATTTTTCTATAGGGTGCTATTTGCGATTTCTGTGAAGCCTGGGTTTGTCATGGTAGAAAATGTCTTACAACCCATGCATGTAATTGTCCACTTCAAGAAGCTCTTTGCATTGAGTGTCAGAGAGGTGTATGGGATCATGGTAAGATATATTTTGCTCTGTTTAATCTGTTAATTTTATTTATATAATTTATCATGTATTTTTTGTTTCTATATTTTTTTTTTTTATGCATTTGTAATTCATACTGTAAAAATTGCCTCTTGCTTTTCAAACATTTAGTAAAGTAATTAATTGTATGTGATCATTGTGTTCATTAGATTTTCAGGTTCTTAATTTATTTTTTAATGAGATACAGCAAAAAAAATTCTGTAACTTTTATGCAATAATTTTTTCTGTGGATTTGTGTGCATGTATAAGATATGAATTAAAAATTCAGTTTTGTGGAATCCAGAAATGTATTATTTCTTATAAATCCTACTTGTTTGCAACAGCTATTGATTAGTAACATTCAGGGTTAGAAATATGTTGTAAATGACAAGCAACATGCAACTCTAGAGTGTGTACGGGGGAATAAAAATAAATTTGACACTAAAGGTATACAGTGATCTATTAGTAGTAAATTATAACTTTTATTTAACTGTTTTCAATGTGCATGTTAAATTGAAATATTTTATCTTTATTTCAGGAGGGCGTGTTTTTAAATGCTCTTTCTGCGATTATTTTCTCTGTGAAGATGACCAATTTGAGCATCAAGCTAGTTGTCAATTTTTAGAATCTGAAACACTAAAATGTAAGCTTAACATATATTTTTTACATTAAAACTTATTTTTTTAGAAGTATAAAAAAAATGCTTATATAAATTTATAATATGGAATTGTATGCATTTTATACATAATTTCATATTATAATTATTTGAACTTAATCTTTAGATTTTTATGCTTTAATATGTAATAATTTATTATATAAATATCCAACTATTTATTCAAATCAAGTGTCATTTTGAATAAAATAATCTGGTATTATTTATTTTTATTTCAAAAGATAATATGTATGATTGTATTCTTAAATGTGAAGAAATAAGTTTTAGGCTTAGAATATATAAATAAAATCTTGTGTAAATTGGCAGTAAATATGTCATTATTAAAGTGTATAATTCAGTTATTTCATAGAATCGCTAGGTATTTCATAAAATAACTAAAAAAGTTAGTTAAAGTATATAATCGATGAAAAATTTCATTCTTTACCTAGTTATTTTAAGAAATAACTAGAGATAGACCATTAAAGTTTTAAAAAAAACAATTTCAAAGTTATTTTATAAATAAATTGATCATAAAAAGCTAAAATCTCTCGAAAAATACATTTTGTCCCTATAGAGGATGATTAATTGATAAATAATAAGTAAAAGCAGAAGATATAATTTATAATTGCTCCTATTGCTAACATTAGTTAAACAGAAAGAGGGGGGAAATGATATGTTGCAGAAATAGTTATATTTAAATATTATCAAAAAAATACATTCTGTGAAGAAAAACTTGCTTCATAAACTGTCTTGTAAACTTTTTCAAACAAAAATGTAAGAGAATATTATTTTAAATTTTAATAAAATACCTTTATTTTACTTTTCATTATTTATTAGAGCAAGGATTGCTGTGATGACACTTTGCATTGCATTGCATATTATTTTTGAAACAAGAACACTTTTTACTATTACATATTTTTTTACATGAACCCTTTTAAATCCTTGTCTAGTATCTCAACTTTGAATGGTTACAAAAGATCAAAGCACTGTGTCAATATTTGGGACTTCTTCAATGGAAAATAGTTTTCGCTCATGTATACTGAACTGAGATCTAGAGTACAATTGTTTTATTCTTCCATCTCTTGTTCCTAATCGGAAAAATCCTTCCCCAGTATTTTCCACCACAGCTAAAGTGGATCTAGTGTCTCCTCTTCCACTATCAACTTCAGGAACTGGAATGCAAACTGTAGTTCCTACAGATGCCACAGAATAAGTTTTGCCAGACAATATTTTCATTTTTGGGGCTTGAATTTCCATACATTCTTTTGCTTCTTGTCTTTCTTTCTCTCTATATATTTTATTTAGACATAAGCTACAGACTTTCTTTTCAATTTTATCTTCTGTGTAACAGACTTCAGAACATGAAATGTGGGTCGGCTGCTTGCATTAATAGCAAAATAAGCTGTCTTCGCAATTTTTTAAATTCGCAATACACAATTTTACAGTGTTATTCAGGGGCGTATCTTCATAACACCTGAAAGGCAAATCTACAGTTTCATTCAAAGACACTTCTTGGGCAATAACAGCATCATCTTTATGCTTGAAACATGCAGTTGGAGCTGTTAAGGTATTTTCAAACTGTCGTTCATCCTCTACTGCTTCAAAACCTTCTCTTTTAGTTTTCGATGAATGAATAAATTCAATGTGCATGTTAACCTATCTCCATGAAGTAGATTGGTTGTCTTGCATCCAAGTTATTAACATGTTTCAATGTCTTGATTGGCCCTCTTGATGCTACCTTGACTCTTAACTATGCCTGGGTTTGCCATGTACGATCTTAAGTTCCGGCCAAATTATTTTCAAGTCATCTATAAGTTTATTGCAAAACTCCCTTCCATTGTCAGATTGCAGTACACATGGCGCACCAAAAATTGAAAATATATCAAGCAAATGCATTGCGACCTCTTCTGCTCTTTTTGTTTGGAGAAGTCTTAAAATCATAAGCTTCGTCAAATGATCCTGGTAAACAAAAATAAATTTATAGTTTCCATCAGGTTGAGACTGAAAATCTATGAGATCTACTTGACATCTTGAATTCAGATGTGGAAACACCATGGGCTTAACCACAATGTCTTTCTTTCCTATATTTCATTTTTGCTGACAAGGTTCCCAAGCACTCAAAAAAAACTTTATGTCATTCTGAGTAAAATTTTTATATTGATGATTCAGTTCTTTTACCATACAGTCTCTACCATCATGTCCAACAGAAACACAAGTTTCGTATAAAATATCAACAAGCATGTCACTTGAGCAATAAAGTATCATCTGGTTTTGCTTCCGTTACTGACACAATTAACTTTTCTACTCCCTGAACTTCAAGGATATCATAATGCTGGAGTAAACAATAGTTATGTGGTATTTTTTTCTGTGCTGTTTTAGCACTTTTTACTTCTGCTATCAAAGTTAATAATTTTTTAACAGTAAGTGCAGCACTGCTTTCCTTTGTCCCACACTTTTTTAATAAATATACAAACCTTTCTTGCATTAAATCATTCTTATTTACAGGTTGGTCACCAATTCCTGCAGAAGTCATTGCTTGAAAACAGGGTGAAAAAAATAGTTAAAATCCAAAATGTAAAACGCTAACATAAATACACCATCTAAATTTTACGCCTAAAAGCACTGGAATGAACCATATACACATGCATTATTGCAAAGCAGCTACTGTTCAACCATGGTTCATGTGGAATATTGGCCAAGAAAGGGGAATCAACTTGAATTGGCTTAGAAGGGGGGAGGGGTATCAGCAGATGGATTTTAATGCATGTGACACCTCGCATGCTATGATTCTTTTAATCCTTGTAAAAATATTCTTAGTATGAATGCTCCCATTTCCTCCTCTAAACTGGATGTTTACCTTTTCATCTTATTGGTAGCTGAACAGTATAAGCAGTTCAAAGAACATTTGAGTGTCGTATTTCAAACTTTAAAGATCAAGCAATTGTTATTCTATAGAATACAATAATTTTATATATTTAAACTAACTTGTCTGGTTATTTCATGAAATACCTAGTTATTCTATAAAATAGATTTCATACTTTAACTGTAACATATATATTATATGTTTATATCATACTTTTTGTAGGTGTATATAAAAATTAGATAATTTGATTTAAAAATCTATATTTATGGTGGATTTTTTTGTCTAACTTTAATAATAAGATATTGTGTCATTTATTTGTTAATTGTTGCTTGTAATCTTCCTGAAAGTAAATATCTCTTAAAAATTATTCCCTATTTGTCTTTTTAAATATGTGTATTTAAGTTGTGACAACATACTGTTCCTAGTCTCCTCTTGTGCCATAGCTAAATTCAATGTAATAACACTAAAAGTCAATCAAAGAGACGATAAACAGGTCGTACACACTGTATTTATTAGACAACTTACTATTATAACAACAAATGTATAATGACTTTCCTCAAAATATCACCTTAAGTATATTAACTTATTCCACCTACTATATTACTTAAGACTCCGTTAAATTAGATATTATACTTAAGTATATTAACTTAAGTATAATATCTAATTTAACGGAGTCTTACCAATGCCTTAGAGTTGGGGCTGTCTCGACTTCTAAATTTCACTGTGCAGCCGATAACTTGTAACAATTCTCGACCCCGTCTTCGACTCTGGAACAATTGCCAAACGCTAGAACCACTTGACCTCTATGGTGTGTCTCAAGCTTAGCTTATATATTTCCTATCTCCCTCATTTTTCTTTATTTATACCTGCCTGCAATTTAAATATTCACATTTCATTTTTGGTTGGGGAAAAGTTTGGTTTAGAAAAAGCAATCAATCTTATTAAAAGTCCCCAAGGTTAGTGAAGAGAAAACCGCAAATAGCCCAACGTCACATCCCCTCCCCGGAAATGAAATGTGATTTATTGCTGGGTAAAATAACCCAACATAAAATTACGATTAAATTAAAGTTCTAAATCACTGGAAACTATGTTGAAAAAACTGCTATACTTTCCTGATCTTAAGTTCCTCATTACTGTTAACTTGCTACTAAATGGCTAGTCTAAGGCGAAATCTAAGGAGAGCTTACAAAAAATAATGTAAGTATACATAAAATTTTACATTATAATCTTTATTAATATATATGATCTTCTTGAGCTTCTTAGTCATTCTCAGCCAGAGAATCAGTAATTCTTTGGCTCCTTTCTAATGATGCACTCAGGGTCTGGTACCCTGAAAGGGATTGCACTGTACATAATTCAGCTTCATAATTGACATTAATAAATGTTATCATTCATATAAATGCATCACATTTTTCACATAATATACAAGGAATTGATGAATGACGCAATTTGGTCAAGAGACAGAACAATGCAAAATGCGAACTTTAACTGAGTGCTAAGTGTTAATAGTAATCACGATCCCTAATTATGCCTCGAAGTGACCAGATGTATAACATATAAATACAATTATGAAATGATTGTATACATAATTTATGAACAGTAAATAACGAGACAGCTACTCTTAAAAAAACAAGTCAATGCGTAAACAAATGTTATACTTTAACAATTGTTTAAAGTTTAAAAGTCTCAATCTTTAAAATTAAATTGTACTACTTTCCATCTGGAAAGATCACCTACTTGGTGATTTACAGTTGGAAAAAAAAAAATTAACTTTCGATTAATGTCCGCTGCTTTTAGTGGAGTAAGAGCCAAAGTTGCTCTACCGCATTGGAACTCAAGCCACAAAACTAAAGACTTGCTCTCCCCAAAATATCTTCTTGTCACATCAGATTAGAATAACAAAGAGTAATACAACCTGATAATTAGTCTTGGCTTTTCTTTGTTGACAAGAATCTTGCTGAAGAGCTACCTTCTAGGCTGTGGGATTGGCTGTCATCTGGCAATTGGCTATAGATACCTTGGAATTGATAGGCGTGACTTGAGATTGGCTCCTTGAAGATCCTTGTGGTTTGGCAATGAGATCCCACGGTCCGTTTTTTACTGGTAGCTGTTAAGGCAGGACTTCAATTCTCCATGGTTGTCTTCTTGCAGATGGACTCCACTTCTCCATTGCAGGTGTCAGATGTGGCTATCTATTGGCAATACTGGAGTTGAGGTATGCTTCCTGCAGTGAAGTGGCACATACAATTCAGATCTATCATCAGCTGAATTGTAGGAATGCATCTTCCATTTTGCTTCTAGTTGTATTCGGATCCTTCGACCATATAAATTGGAAATAAATTTCATGATAATTGGTTTTCGCACCCCTTCTAACAAAGTGACTGAAGTGCTCAGCGTTACTACTTGAGGCAAAAGGAAAACTTTGATTGATATAATGATATTGGTTATTCAATAAACATCAGATCCGCTTCTGTAATTTCTCAGACTTCCTTCTCACAATTCGCAGCTGATGTTGAAAGGCTTTAATAACCTTTTCAAACTTCCACTTACTTTGACTGAAAGTATCTGCCAGTTTTACAGACAATGAATTGGGAGAGGTCAAAATTTTGGTTACGATTAACATCACGGTTGCAGATATTGTGGAATTGCACATCTCTAGTTTGCTTTATTTTATGTGGATCAAGAGCATTATCACGCTTATGGCTATATCAGTTCAAACTGAAATTTCTCTGATTTTGAAATAACCAAGGATTGTTCTCATTTAAATGATGCATTTCATATTGCAATAAAAATTGTAGCAATTCAACTTTAGAGGTCGGTTTACGGACTTCGAGAGATAGTCCAGAACAAGCGTTGACATCTCAACATTATATGCTGCATTAACTCAGTTGTCAAATGCAATCAAAAGGCAATTTTTAAAATGTGATGCACAAAATTGGTTGGAGATTGATTTTGTTGCTGTTTAGCTGATTAGAATTCTGCTTCTAAGCACGTACGATCACTTACTACAGGAAATACATCTTTTAGAGCTGCCTGTATATATTCAGAGTCAGTAGATTTTCCCTGTTTAAAGTCAGCACCGATCACATCATACCAATCGTGTGCTCTGCCTCTGAAATGATTGCATAAATATGAGCAATGTAATTCAGCCGGTATCTGATAATAGGTAATGTTATCATTTATGCTCTGTAGAAATTCAATTACGTTTCTCGATCCATTGAAATATTTAATTGGAAAAATTAATACTCCAGGTAGGGCTCTTTCTCCAGGGGTAGGAATGTTTGGGTGCCACTGTGATGTCACACTATTTCTAGTCACCTCTTGTGCCGTAGCTGAACTTCAAAATTACAAGCTCCATCACCAATAGCCCTCATGTAGCTTCTCAGTGCAACATTTAAAAGCAATCACATGATGTTTCATTAAAGATTGGGCTTATTTGGTGCTAAAAATTATTAATCTTGAACAAATTTGGAATAAATATCCTTTCCATTGAAAATATTTTTTATAATTAATTTCCAAACATATTCATAATATTGAGGTTTATATAAAGTTTTTCTTCCTCTGTAACACAAGGGTATTTTCTTCCCATTCCCTGAAAGTTATGTTTTGTTTTTAAAGTAAAAGAAATCATTGTAAAACATGTTATTTTGTATCTAATTTTTCTCTTTGTTATGAAGATAGTTTTCTTTATATAGTAACAATTAATATATATAATACTATTTCATATATTTGTTTCTTAGGTCAGTCCTGTAATAGACTTGGTCAATATTCTTGTCTCAAATGCAAAGTAAGAACTTTTTTTTGCTGCATAGTTTAATGTAATTATGAAAAATAGTAATAAAAGTTTTTTTGTTAGAGCAGTTATTGTACTTCAAATTAAAAAAAAAACTTTCTACATCCCCACCAAACAACTAGATTTTGAAATATTATACAATTTTTAGAACATTTGAAATTTGCCACAAAATGTAAGAATGTAAATATTTTTTATTATTCATTCATTTTTTTTATAAATTTCTTATTTCCCTATAAGATTTGTATAGTTATAATTTTTCGCAAAATATTTTATATTATGATTGAGAAATTGAAAATTATCAAAATCTATAGTGTTCTTCAAATTATTATTTTGTTACAATCAGAAATCATTTCTAGTTCCTTTAAAATTCCCGAATTTCTCCTAGAATGCTTAAAAAATTGTACCTCATTTTAAACAACTGTGCTATTGTATTACCATTGAAAGTAACTTTAATTTTCTTTAAACATACGATTGATTACTTTAATTATAATTTTTATAAGAAATGTATTTTTTACTCTTTTTTATTTATTAAGTACTTATACTTATTACAAATAAAATAAATAAATTTTTAAATAAATTGTATTAAAAGTAAAGCAGATTTTTGTAAATTATCTGTAATAGCTGAAATGGGTGTGAAACAAAAATAACTGTTTGTATAAATTTTGAGCCACTTTTTTCCCTGCAGCTTAGTCCTTTCTTGTCATTTTGTTTCTAAATTTTGCAATACTGAGTAAATAAAATTTGTAATTAGTAGAAATACTGCTTAATATTCTCTAAAAGCTTTTACTTTATCTTACTTTTCTTAACTTGCAAAATCACTACTATGGCCTGCAGCTTTCATTGAGTTGTAGGTTCGAGCCTTGATGCCACTAAAGACCGCTGTGTAGCCGGAGCTAATGCACATTAAATCTGGCATGGCTCAAAGTCCTCTTGTTGGTGTGGTGGGGAATTTAGGAGGAGGGAACCAGCTCAGGTGTCATCTTGTCACTTGACCAAGGCTCAAAGTTACGTCGCCAATAGCCGCTTGTTGCTTCTAGTACGATGTTAATAAAACTAACCAATCATCCCAAATGTGCAGTTATAACTAGAATTACTAACAGATTCATCAACATAAAAGGATTTCTTTTCATTTAAGAATATAAGGATTTTAAATATTTTTCAAGTGTATTTTTTACTAATAAATTTATTTCAAAATTCAAAATATTTGCCTTTATGATTTTAAACTGTACAAATAATATTTATGCTTAATATATTTTGTTTAATATAATGCTTATTTATCGCTAAATCTTTATTTCATAAGTACATGTGTGTTTTAGGTTTGTTATTGTGAAGATCATGTTAAAAGAAAAGGTTTCAAATATGATAGAAATCAGGCTATTCCTTGTCCCAAATGTAACTATGATACACAACAAACTAAAGATCTCAGTATGTCCAGTAAGTATGATTTTCTATATGTAGGGCTAAACATAAGTTAAAGAATTTCTACTCTATTGAAGATTAGTGCATAAAATTATCTAG
Organism: Nephila pilipes; assembly: GCA_019974015.1. Lineage (NCBI taxonomy): Eukaryota > Metazoa > Arthropoda > Arachnida > Araneae > Nephilidae > Nephila > Nephila pilipes. The sequence goes on along the minus strand of BMAW01070488.1, from coordinate 410,812 downwards.
TTATGCCCAAAAATGTTAGAGATGAAAATATTAATTTAAATGTGGAAAATGCAGAAAAAATATGAAAAGGAAGTGAACATTGGTAAAGATAATTAAATGTGTCGATATTGTTACTATCTCAAATTAGCATCTATGCATTGTATCTTTTTGAATAAACACACTGTGATTATTGATTTAAGCACATTTAGGAATGGATAAGTTACTTACATTGTTTAATCAGTTGTCACTGTACAGTGATTATTGTTCAAAATTCATTCTTTATAAGACTATTGTATGTTATAGTTTCAATTCATTGTCTCTGACTAGTTTTGCTAAAATGAATTTTCTTTCATTTGATTAATAGTTTTTTTAAATATACTTTAATTGATGGAACATGAATTATAATAAATAATAAAATATTTCTCGGTAATCAATCTTCGAAAATTTTATATGATTCTTGTAAAATTTTTGTATGGTAAATTTTGAATTTTTTTAAACTTGAAATATTTCAAAATTTTTATTAATATTTTTAGTTATTTATGCAACTGGAAAAACTGAATAATTTATTATGAATTTATTTGTTTTAGTTCGCAAACATGATTATGGACGTCAAACTACTGGTGGTGGTGAAAATGATTACAGTGATGATGAAGGTGCTTGTGGTTACTCTGGTTATTCAGGTAATTAGAATTCTTAAATAAGTTTTTTTAATTAAAAGGATATATTCCACACGCTGTATAATACACAAATGTACTTGTATATGCATTGTTTGCATCTACAACTTGAAATTTTTAATAGTAAACTACAGGAAAACTTTTATTTCAACTTTAAACCACAGGGAACATCAATATGCAATGTTTGTACATAACAACCTAAGAGAATTTTTTTTTAAATCTCATTGTTATGCAGCATTAAGATTTCCTTATTTGCGCACTATTTTGTAAGAAATTGAACAAAAAAATTTCTGGAATTTTCTCATTGTAGCATGGGTTACAAACATAAGTTTACTTTGTAGTTCTTGCTTGCAGAAACTTGTTTTTGCTTTTTATCTTCAATAGTCTTCATTTCTGTATGTGTTAACTATTTCTATCATTGCAGCACATTTAAAATATTTGTTTTCTTGTTCTCAAATAGATTTGATTGTAATTTGCTGTACAGCATTGCAGGAAAGAGCTATGGATTCTATCTTTCACAACAACAAGGTTATCGGAAAATATTTCATGAATTCAGAAAATGCAAAAATTATTAAGTCACCAAAACAAAATTTGATGGCACTAAAGTTGGCCTCCTAAAATCATTTGTTATAGCATATTTAATGTCACAAACCAAATTCTGAAGCAAGATGATTCTATTGATTTGACTTGTGAAACCGAGAAAGCCTTCAAAGAAAAAAAAGTGTTTAAAAACAAAATAACAGATTTTTTTATATTATCAAAGTGATGACTGCTTTTAATTTTCTTAATAGAAGTAAATTTACTTAAAATTATATTTTTGAATTCAGTTTCAAATATACATTTTCACATTGTTTTCCCTTCTAATTTGATGAAAATTGCAAAACTGGCATTTCACTCCGTGCAGCAAAATTAAAACTTTGTCTATATTAGGGAACTTATTTCTCCTTATTTTGGTAATATAATATAATAATTGGATAATGTAGCTTTTTCTTCTGAAAGTAATGTAGTTCGAATAAGAAATAAGTTTAAAAGTGCTTATATTGCAATTTATTGTTAATTTTCGAAAACATATCAATCAAAATGTTGAATTTAATTTGTATTGATGCTTGCATTCTTTTATGTTTGTGTGAACAGTTTTCTCATTTTTAAATATGAAAATTTTGTAATTTTGCCACTTTTAACTAAATTGTATTACTATTTTTGAATGTATTATGTACTCATATAATTGTAAATCTTTAACTGATAATTTTTTTTAACAGGAAGCTATAATTATTACAATGAGGATGGTGATAATTATGATTCTAATGAGGAGGAAGATGAGGAGGAGGATGAAGAAGAAGAGGACGAGGAGGAGGAAGATGTGGAAGAAGGAGGAAATGAAAAATCAGAGAATAAAGAAAAGACTTGAGTTCTTTTTATTGATTTATTAGCTTGAATTTTCATCATCTTAATGTTCAGAAATGAATTTAATATTTATTTTTGGAGCTAAATTTCATTGTGGATATTTATTCTAAGAGTAAATTGCATTTTATTTTTTGTAATGTACTTACAACAGATGGAATGTAAATTTTATAAAAAAAAATAAAGAACAAATTGTTGTTTTATGTAAGTAAAATTACATGCCAGTGTTAAGCTCTCTAAAAATTGATAAAGGTTGAATAATGTATATTTTCGTTTTATTTTCCTTATAACTTCAAAGCAAAATATGATTACATGAGATGTTAATAAATGATTCTTCAAAAATTTTATATTATTCATGATTAAATGGACAGCTACTGAAATCTAAATAAAATTTAAGACTAATTTTCAAAAGTATAATTTTGAAAGTATTGTTTATATTGAGAACTAAATCCATAGTTTTTATTATTATTCATCTCATCTACAGTTAACATTTGTGAGGAAAAATTACTTACAGATGTTTAATTTGGCCTTTCTGAGTATGGCACCTGTATTGAAAATACTTAATAATTCTTTTTTAAATGCCAGTTAACACATAATGAACAATCAAGAAATTGTTAAAAAAAACTACCATATATTATTTGCAAAATCAATGCGTTAAAAATAACTTTCACCATTCATGTTGAATTGAAAGAAGTTATGGAATAATTTTTTTTTTATTTGGAACAAAATTCATACATGTATCAAAATATGATTTTTTTCATTAATGTGTATAAAAATTTTAAAAGTTTGCTATTAATATTTATAACACTTTTGGATGTATAAATATAATTATATCCTTTTTTAATAGATTTTGTGAGTAGTATTGTTTTCATGCAGCTGAATCTGATAGCATTAGTATTTGAAAGGCTTGACAATAACCTGTAAAAATTGATACAAGTATATATTTGTGTTTAAAGTGCAAACAGTTATTGTTGTATCATTAAATGTCAATTTTTGTATTGAAAAACAGTATTTCTAAGAAGTTTTACTTCATAATTTTCTTACATGAGAAAACTGTAACAGAAACATAGCATTTTTTATCAGAAATAAATAGTATGAACATGATCCATGTAACAGAAACTTACAAAGAGTAGTTTTATTGGTTGCATTACTAATAAAAGATCCTTACTTAACATAATCAGAATTGGCTTCTGTATTAAATTCTACCCAAATATGCATTTTCATGTTATTTAAGTATTACGAAATTTTTAATCTCACTTAATCAGCAAACATCCTAACCTTAGAACAATGTGATTCAGAACAAACATTCTTCACATATCACTAATTCCTTCCAGTAAATTGTAATTTTGAATAAAGAGATTTGATCAGAATGAATTTTCTTGATATCCAACATTTCACTTTCAGAATCGATAACTCATATTCCAAATAAAAAATATTTTGAAGCTGAATTTCTTCTGTCAGTTTGACCCCGATTTACTTAATATTTATGTAAACTGTATTTTCAGATGCTATATTATCTATTTATATGTTTGCAAGGGACACTACAAGATATGAAAAACCAAAAATAATTGCTCTTATACTAAATTAACACAATGGAGTTAAAAGTATGATTTATCAAATAAAAAAATAACTGTGAATGGTGAAAAATAAAAGTTGTCTTCATCTCCAAAAATTAACTTTGACATACACTTACAAAACAATTAAATCCTGTAGTAGTTGCAAACAATTAAATCCACATGTGAAATATCCCAGTATGACATTAAATAAAATTTTAACTTTATAACACAAATTAGGGGGAGGAAATACAATTTAATTTTAAATGCTTATTTCTGATTCTCAAACCAGTTCTCATCTGGGCTTGGTTAATATTAAATGTAAGCTATCATTCACACAGTTGTGTATTAGTGTTACATATTACAAAGATTTTTGAGGGTGAGAAGCTTTGATTTTTTTTCAACCAAATTATGCTTCTTTTTTTTTTTTGCAAGATATTATGCATTTAGTTTATTTTTGGATTTGAAACTCTTTGATTTTTTCCAATTTTTGCCCTGTCTCTGAATTATGGACTTGCAGCTAACAATACACAGATGAAATACATCGAGCCAGAATTCTCGTACAAATTTCAACGAAGCTGCAGAAGAAGCCAAAGAATCATGTTAAAAACCGGAAATTTTAGAAAAAGGTAGATACTACTCTAAAACAGGCATGGCCAAACGTGGTTCGCGGAACTGGGATATATGAGCAAAAATTTTAATTTGTATTATATATAATAGTACCAACAAACATTCCACCATAGGTCTCTCGTATCGTATCCCATTACTATGAGAATATCGCAGTGCAATGACTCAAATGTCATCACAATTTTTCTTCTACATTTTTTGTTAAGGAACAATAACTAAATTGAGCTCATTTTAAAAAATGTGAGGGAGCGATACACAGTGTATACCTTACCTGAAAACTTTCTGAATGTGTGGGTGTGCCTTTTAGATGCGGGGAGGGAATGCAACGTAGGGATCATGCGAAACAGCTGCAGCGAGCCTTACATGTTTGATCCAGAAATGTATGGTTCCGGACAGACTGACTCCTCTGTGTCCTTTGATTGCTCTTAATTTAATCCCAGCATTGTGTTGTAACTGTTGGACAGAAAACTGTATTTCGTATAAATACATTTAATCCAACAAAATATAATTTCCCTTAATTTATGGTGGAATTTTCTTTATTTCACTAATAAGATTTGGGAGAATTAGCCATTTCCCATAACTCAAGAAGTGAAAGTAGTAGCAGTTTTTAACGTGAGGGTTTGAATTGGCCCAAATTAAAAAAAGAAGTGATAAATCGAATTCATCATTCACTTGCGCACACATTTAGTTATAATGCGGCCCGCCGGAATAAAATGTATTTCCAAAGCGGTCTGCAAATCTTGGGTTGGACAGGCCTGTTCTATTTATTCTTCAATCAAAGGGGGGGAAGAAGTATCATTTGCTCTTATTCATATTGTTACAAATAAAATAAAAAAACTTGCATATTAATGAATGAAAGCAAAACTTCTTCTTAACATTTTTGCTAAGTATTATGCTTTAAGAAACTTCTTAACATAATTTTATAATAGGTCATACAAATCAAATGTATTATGAACATTTAGAGATAGCCAGATGTTTTATCATTATTTTTCCAAGAAAAAAAAAATTATAATTACCTTAATGCTCATTGAGTTATTGGGTTTTGAAAATAATTATTTTCTATAAAGAAGAAATAAATGGAGTTGAAATACTTCACAAATAAAGACATTTTTTTTTCATTCAATAGGAATAACTAGAGTACTTACAATGAAATATACTGCAGAACAATATAGTAATTACATAAACACCATACAATCAACTATCTGAACAAAACAATAAACTTAATGAAACAATAATTATGAGGATAATGAGTGAATCTACATATTTTGTTTTTTATGAAGGCAATCTTATATTAAGAAAATTGATCAATTCGCGATATGCCACGATCGATTTTAATCCAAAATGTCTTTAACAAATATTTTATGTGTTTGAAATAGGTTAGTCTATTATGTAAATGATTGGACCAATAACGAGCCATTTTATTTCTTCATCGAGGAAATTAAATTTTTTCGGTGATTAATACTTCCAAATTACCTGAATACGAAAAAATGCTTGTTAATTATATTTCATCTCTGTTTTCCAATCTGTATGGGAACTATTCTTTGAGGGTGTCTAAAAATATTTGCATAGTTCTTATAGTGTAGTTTAAATTTGTCCCCTAGGCAAGAGAAACAAGATCCTGGGAACAATCAGAATTCACAGAGGGTATGGAGGTAGGGGAAATCGTAAGGTCATTCCTTGTAAAGATAAGATCACTTATTATCCAAACTTTGCTTGCTTGAATGAGGAGTGTGTTTGAAAGATCAGAGACGTAACTTTAAAACCGTTCTCGGTGATTAGACCCATACACCGTAGATGGCGCTGAGTATTCCAAAGTTTTTGGCATGTTGTGTTGGCTGAAATTTCCCACTTAACAGGTCAATTGAAAAGTCCCCGGCCTACCATAGTAAAACACATTTTTTTTTGGCAAAATTAGTTTTTTTATCCAACATAATTCCCTTCAAGGGTGATACACTGATTATAGCGATCCTCCAACTTTTCGATACCATTTTTGTAGAACGATTTGTCCTTTGCTTCAAAATAGGCCCTGGTTTCGGCGATCACCTCTTCATTCGACGAAAATTTCCTCCCAGCGAGCATTCTTTTGAGATCTGAGAACAGGAAATAGTCGCTGGGGGCCAGATCTGGAGAATACGGTGGATGAGGAAGCAATTCGGAGCCCAATTCATGGATTTTTGCCATCGTTTTCACTGACTTGTGACACGGTGCATTGTCTTGGTGAAGCAGCACTTTCTTTTTCTTCAAATGCGGCCATTTCATCCTTCAAACGGTCCAATAACGCTATGTAATAGTCGCTGTTGATGGTCCTTCCTTTTTCAAGGCAGTCAATGAAAATTATTCCATGCGCATCCCAAAATACAGAGGCCATAACCTTGCCAGCCGACTGTTGCGTTTTCCCACGCTTTGGAGCGGGTTCATCGTGTGCAGTCCACTTGAATGACTGTCGATTGGACTTAGTGAAATGATGGAGCCATGTTTCATCCATTGTCACATATCGACGCAAAAACTCAGGTTTATTACGCTTGATCATCTTCAAACACTGCTCCGAATCATCAACTCGTCGTTGTTTTGGTCAAAAGTGAGCTCGCGCGCCACCCACTTTGCACGGAGCTTTCTCATACCCAAATATTCGTGAATGATATGATGTACACGTTCAGTTGATATCTTTAGAGTGTCTGCTATTTCATTCGATTTCAATTTACGGTCATTCAAAATCATTTTGTGGATTTTTTTAATGTTTTCGTCGGTAACAACCTCTTTTGGGCGTCCACCGTCTTCGGTGCTCATTTCACCACGTCTAAACTTAGCATACCAATCCTTGATGGTTTGATTTTCCTGGGGTAGTGTCCGGAAATTCAGCATCAAGCCAAGTTTTTGCTTCAACTGTATTTTTCCCCTTCAAAAGCAATATTTTATCAACACGCGAAATTCCTTTTTATCCATTTTTTTCACAACAAAAGTTGCTTCACTCAAAATGCTATAATTCACAAACTAATGATCCGACGGCTGTCAAATTTATACACGCATCTTTTGAGGGTTAGGACTAGCTAAAAAACAAAAGGATTTAATTCTAGTAGCGCCATCTATGTGTCAGGTCGGGGACTTTTCAATTGACCTGTTAGATGATAAAAATACCTATAATGGTGCTTCTTTCAATTGGGTTAATGGGAGATACCATGAAGTTGAAAGGGCCTTTAGATTTACTGCACTACATATCTGTCTATCACTTTTTTTTTTTTTTTTTTTTTTTTTTTGGAAGGGTGTGTGTAAGAAATGGGAATATGTTTAAAGAACCTAAAGTTTCTTTTCTCCTTGTAAAAACAAATTTTATAGGAAGAGGGGACTATTAAAAATGTTGAGAATTAAAGATGTAAACTTCATTCATTTTTGTAAGGAAAATATTAATAATGGTAAAAAATAATAAGAATAAATAAATAATTGAGGAAAAATTACAGTGAATAAAAATGTAAAACGATAAAAAAGAATGAGCAGAATTGTCAGACATCTATCAACAGAATAGTCCTCATATTGCTTCGAATGCGACGTTAATAAAACCAACCAACAACAATGACTAATCTATCTACAGAAATGTGGGCCGCGGTAGCCTAGTGGTCAAGGTCGTGGACTCGCTGCCTAAGGTTTCCGTCGAGTCGTGGGTTCGAGCCCTGATGCCGCTGAAGACCGAGGTGTAGCCGAGGCTGATGCACGTTAAATCTGTCGGGTCTTAGAGCCTTCCTCTTGGCGTGGAAGTTAGGAGGGGGTTCCAGTTTAGATGTCATCCTCGTCACTTGACCGTGGTTCAAAATTACGAGGTCCGTCGCAAATAGCCCTCGTGTTGCTTCTAGTACGACGTTAATAATAAAAACTAAACTAATCAACGGAAATGTTGCCGTATTTAATTTATAAAAGCAATCAATATAATGATAATTATTCAACAGTTTACATAAATATATTTAATTGGTAATCATTTTGCAATACAAATTTTTAATATTATTTTACCGTATCAAAACTAAACTAACTGTATACTTAAATTTTATTTCTACTATACAGACATTACGACTGAACTATGTATTCAACTAATCGTAATTGCTCCTTGAAATTAAACTTTATGAGTAACTCCTCATTATTACAAAAATTCATGCAGAAATAAAGTATAAGTAATTAGGAAATAAATTTGGATCTTTTTCAGTCAAATTTATTTATAAAAAAGCTCCTCCCTTCCCTACAAAAATTGTTCAATACAAATTTTTATAGTTCGCTTCTTTTCGTTTAATTGCCTTTGTAGTTATTTTGAAAATACTATATATAGAATATTATATATTATCTTTAAATATTTTTTTCTTTTTTCCTATTTTTTCAGACTTCTAAATCACTAATACACATTGCTTGTCGTAAATTAGCCAGCATTGGCTCTTGCGCCCGCCTACTCTCACTCACCTGTCTTGGAGGAAAATGAAATGTCATTTTGAGAAATTTTTGTTTTTCCATATGGCAACATTGAATAAAAGGCTCTTTCATACATTCCTTTCGAAAATGTAACTCTCTAAGATAGTACAGCTGTCACCCCTGTTATAAAAGATTGATTGTGTTATTAACTTCGCACTTAAGAGCAACGCGATGGTTACTGGCGATGGACCTAGCAATTTTGAAACTCAGTTAAGTGGTCAGAATGACACTTGTGAGCTAGTATTCTAGTAGAAAATTGAAAATGTCCAATTTTAATTTTTGATAATAATCATAATAATAAAGTGAATGTAACCGCACATAAACTGTAAAGCTCTACACTGAATAATAAATTACATCGATTAATTTAATCAAAATTTTACGCGATTCGTTTTCGTGCATCAGTTACATAAAAATTAGTTTTATTAAGTTTTCTTTTTCCTGTTATTGAATTGAACATTTATGGTCATATACAGTATTAATTACAGTAATAATTTACAATAAAACTATAATTTTACAGCTTATGTTCAAACTTATGAATGTGAGACTATGATGCATAAAAACAAAAATAATTGGATGTGATGTGATGATAGTGTTTGAGGGCTTTAGAGCCAGATGTAGTTATGCTGCGCGAAACATGGTGAAATTGTGGTCCAAGCGTTTGAAAAATGAAAAAGTAATAGGTAAGAAATTGATTGACAAGAAGGAGGTAGAAAATATAAATGAATATCTAGGGTATCCCGGGGATGCGCCACCCGTGTTTACCAAAGACGGTTAAATCCAAGCGAAATACACTCATAAACAAAAAAAATTAGCGCACCAAGAAATAATTGCGAAATCGTAACGAAACTTGGCATGGAGGTACATGTCGGGGAGATATCCAAATGATTAGAAATGCAGTATAAAATAGGTAACCAAAGCTTGTTTGAGTGCGCTGAATCGTTTACAAAGGAAGAGCTGAGGTAGACATGCCATTACGCCGTTTTCGAAGAGAATATGAGCAGCTGTCGCAGTTTGAGAGGGGGAGAATCATCAACATGAGGGAAACTGGGGGGGGTCAGCTAGGCGAGTAGCTCGTCAATTAGGCCGCTCTGATTGTGTTGTGAGGAGGTGTTGGGACCAGTGGATCCGAGAGATGTCATTTACACGAAGATCGGGCTCAGGACGCCCTCGACAGACCAGTCGTCGAGAAGACCGCCACATCGTAAGAAATGCACGCGTACAGCCAACTGCTACATCGGCCGCATCCAGGCACAGGTAGCACCTTCACTAGAACCATACGATGGCGCCTGGCTGAAGGACATTTGGTATCGCGGCGCGCATTACGTGTGCTGCCCTTGACAACCAACCATCGATGCCTCTGTTTGGAGTGGTGCCGCGCACGAGAAAACTGGACTGCAGCGGAATGGAACCAAGTCGTCTTTAGCGACGAATCTAGATTCAATCTCAGCAGTGTTGACACTCGTGTTCGTGTGTGGAGATCCCGTGGAGAACGCCTCAATCCTGCCTTTGTTTTACAGCGACACACCGCTCTCACTGCTGGTGTGACGGTATGGGGTGCCATTGCCTACAATACACGGTCACCCCTAGTATTGATACGTGGCACCATGACAGCCCAGCGGTATGTCTATGACATCCTGCAACCACATGTGTTGCCACTCATGCAATGGCTCCCAGGAGCCATTTTTCAACAAGACAATGCTCGGACTCACACGGCAAGGGTGTCACAAGACTGTCTCCACACTGTTACTACCCTTCCTTTGCCTGCCCGATCCCCAGATTTGTCTCCAATCGAGCATATTTGGGACGGCGAGTTGGGCATCCTACAAGTTTGAACGAACTAGAGGTAAGGTTACAGCAAATATGGAACGAAATGTCTCGAGACATCATACAGAACTTGTATGCCTCAATGCCGAATCGTATCTCATCGTGCATTCGCGCTACTGGGGGTACAACAGGGTATTAAATCCTCCGTTCTTTTGCCTTTAACTCTGAAATATATGTTCCTTTTTCTTTGATTTTCTAATCATTTACTTATCAAAGTAGTCATTACGTATGTAAAATTTCGTTTCATTTTGAGGATTCCTTCTTGGTGCGCTAATTTTTTTTTTCCATGAGTGTAGTTCACTAGGGAGTCTCGGGTCGTGATACCGCTACTTGCCTGATGAAGACTAGTCCCTGAGTGTATAAAGAAAAACAAAATATAACAAGTGTTGTAGTAGTGAGAAAAACATGTAGTGATTAAAAGCATTTTATTTTTCTGTAATTATCTGCTTATAACATCAATGATTAGGCTTAGAAATGGTTAAATTTTCATCTAATGTGGAAAGCTTTTCCATAGGATTCAGTTCAGTTTTCTTAATGGAAAATGTAAAATAATTTTGCGAGATTGTAAGAAGGTGTGACTTATTACAAATATAATATGCGTACCTAAGATATTGCTTATTTAAAAGTTCAAATGCCATTGACCACGAAAGATAGAAATTTATTTTGAATTTTTTTGCTACCAATATTTATTTATTTGTTTTTCATTCTTCTTTCTATGAAAATATTCTCAAAAAGAAAACAACATTTTATTGAAGCCTCGTTTTTATGTTTTGCTTCTTTTATTCGAAGACAATGAATATTATTAAGCAGTTAGAAATTTCATCTCATGATTTCTATAACAATTTACTATATAAATTGAAATCTGAATACAATGTATTGAAAAAATAAGTTCCAGCCAAACATTTGAATTTAGCTTAAGTAACAATCTTTTATTAATAATTATTCCGGTGGTTCTAATACTTAAATTTTGTGGGATGAGTAAAATATGGTTCTAAAACTTTCAAAAAAAAAAATAAATAAATAAGTTAAACTAAAAAATGACTTTTGTAAGAATAAAAAAATTAATTCAGTGCTCCAGAATTAATTAATTAAAATTATTTAATTAATTAAAATTTCACATTTTTTCTTCTCAAAATAGTAATTTGCATTTTGTTGAATTCTTTAAAGGATAAAGTTTAAATAGCTTTTAATTCATTTCGGAAAACTTCAATATTTTAATTTAATTCAGATTCTCTACTTTCACTTCGTTGAATCAAAACTTATTTTAAAACGTTTTTCTGAATTTCACTTGGTGTGTGTGTGTGTGTGTCATCAAATTTTCGATCGTTAATTTAACCAACTTCCCATCAAGCTAGAGCTTTAAAATTTTGGGAATCGTTCGTACTCGCCTAACAATGCAATATTAGGCGTTTGCGATAAGTTTTAACTCATATTTTTTTAAATAATGCAGTTTAGCCCAATCACTTGGCACAATTTGAATAATTGCCAAACTTGGCGGGGTTTTTTTTTTTTTTTTTTTTTTTTGCTAAATGTTAAGTCCGCTTCGCGGACCAATTTAGCAACATTTGGCAAAATACCGCCAAATAATTCCTGTCTCCAAGAGTGGTTTGTGTGTATATTTGCGACCAGTTTTAACTAATATTTTAATAATTTTTTTAATAAACTTTGCCACCATATAAAAACGTTGTTTTTAAAAACGTTGGTTTTTATTTCGAATTATTATATATTTCACTTGGTGTGTGTGTGTGTATCAGAGTGTCATCAAATTTTCGATTGTTAATTCAACGAACTTCCCATCAAGCTAGAGCTCTGAAACTTTGGGAATCGTTCTTACTCACCTAACAATGTAACAATGTATTTAGATATTTGTGGCAAGTTTTAGCTAATATTTCAATATTTTTTTAATAAACTTTCCCACCATATAAAAACGTTGGTTTTGATCTCAGATTATTTAAACATGTTTTCAATAACACAAATTTACCATTGCACACAACACACACTCACAAAATATTCGAAACCGGAGGGTTTATTAGTGGTTAGTTCGTAAGGTCCCCTACTTATACTCGTTTGTGAATCATTAAGCTTTCTCCATTATTTACCATTTCTTACAATTTACAAATTTTTAATTTATAATTTCATTTGACGATTTCATTTCGGAAAATAACTCTAAATGTTTGCCAAAAATAAGCATTCCTTACCAAGAATATGTTTTCAGGGGAAAAAATGTACTGGCTTCATATGTTGCAGACATTCCGAAGTAAATGAATATTTATTAAAAATTAATTTTTAATCTTAAAAAAATTATTTTATAACGACATAAAACTATATTCTGGCTACGTAATTCGATAAAGAGAAGCGTTATCTTCCTAACTTATTCAATTCTGCTAGAATCAATAAATTTTTTCTTGTAGAAAATGTGCTTGAACATTTCATTTTTTTTTTTTTTTTTTTTTTTTAAGAAATCAAAATTCTAAGAATGATATTTAAGAAATAATTATGTGTGTTATATCCATCATAATTTATGTTAGTTTTAAACATTTCTTTTACCTGAAAATATGTTCGGACTTTGGGCCCTGTTCTATAACATTAGCCGAAGACAACTCAAAATGCAGGGCGAATTGCCTTCTCCAAACTCATATTGCTTTGAAGGAAAACAACTGCACAGTGTATGTATTCTTTCGAAAATTTTGACAGTGGAGCGTAGTAGATATTTGTGATCTTGTTTTGGTGTGTGGGATATATACACATATTGTAGCTAATTCATACTGAATTTCGTAAGCCCCAAGAATATTTTTTATTACGGATAAAAGTGCATTTTTGTAAAAATGTATAAATGTTCTTTCACAACGGCTTTTAAAAGACGATGCGAGTTTTGTTGTTACACCGGGTAATTCAAAAAGAATATAGCGATTACAAACGGCTATAACTATTCAATGGAAAAGAATTTATCGATAAAATTAATACAGAATGTAGACGGAACTTCAAGATTTTGTATACATGCATCACAGATGTTCTTTGTGACTTCCCTTGGTCACACGGACAACATCTAGACAGTAGTCCATTTCACGCCTTACATTCTGAAGCATTTGTGCAGTTATCGAAACAAGCGCATTACAAATGCGTACTTTTTCAGTTTTTCGGGGCATGGGAAGAACATACACCTTGTTTTTCACATAACCCCATAAATAGAAATCTCAGGGTGTCAAGTCAGGAGATCTCGGTGGCCAAGAGCAGAAAATATCATCGGCATTTCCACTTCGACCGATCCAACGCTTTGGAATATGTTGGTTTAAAAATATGCGAGCCTCCGTACCCCAGTGTGGGAATACTATTCTAACTCTATACGTTCATCAGATAAAAGTGATGAAATAAGCACATTTCATCACGACTGACTTTTAGGAGGATCAGGCAATAGTTACTTTTAAAATATGTCTTGGGGAGTCTTTACTATGTCTTATATATTCACTGCGTATGGGAATATGTTTTGTTTAATTAAAGTATAAAGTGTTGCAGGCAAGACAAAATTCTCTTTGATAAAATATTTTTCACGAAGAGGATATAAAATGCAAACCATGACCCAAGTTTCACTCGGAATATATTTTCCAAATGATTTCCTTTCCTAAATATTTAATTTTTTTTAAATAGTTTTTATAATACAGAGAACTTTTTTACAACGTTTTTATGTATTTCACTTGATGTGTGTGTATGTGTGTATCAGTGTGTCATCAAATTTTCGATCGTTATTTTAACCAACTTCCCATCCTAGATCTCTGAAACTTTGGGAATCGTTCTTACTCGCCTAACAACGCAATATTTAGACATTTGAGACAAGTTTTAACTTTTTTTTTATTTTTTTTATTTTTTATTTTTTTTTATTTATTTATTTATTTTGGCTATAGCAGCACTAGGATCGATAAATTCTTCGGGATTAAGGCTGGCATGACGAATAAATGCCAATGAATGAATTAAAACGTTGGTTCTTATATCGAATTATTTTGCACTAGTTTTCATCCAATATCAGCAAAAAGGATTCATCATTTTAATACTTTATGCAAATACTTTTTGGAATTAATTTATCACTTATCTGTCCCCTCCCTCTATTTTAGAGAGGAATTGATACTAGAAGTAAAAATCAGTTTTTAATCATCAGACAAATACATTTTTTTCACATAAGAGTTATTTTTTCCTGTTTGAATTTTAAGATTTTTGGATTATTTTCATGTAATTAATGATTAGTTGTTCTTAGCAAGATTATTTAAAATTTTTATAGCCATTTTATTTGTGTCATTCGAATATTTATTTAATATTTTCTGAATAGCTTCTGTTTTTAAAGCCTGTGTGGTAACAGGTTACATGCAACATTAATTCTTTTTACAGAAAATTTTTAAGGGAACATTGAATGTATTGATCTGAAAATTAAAATATGTATATAATACTTAAGAAATCGTATTACGAAATACAAAACAAAAACTAAAAACTATTGCATTATTAAAATAATTTTAATATAATAATTTCTAGATTTTTATAACTTATTTACGTTGAATGACGTTCAATTTCAACAGCTCCTCTTTATGAAATATTAGTTTTTAGAATCAAATTCATTATAATTTTAAGCAATTAGAATTTATTTCGACATGTCATGTCACTGTTTCATTCAAAAACAAATATTCTGTTCAGATTTGTTAATGATAACATCAATTGGGAAAATTCGAGAATAGCCATCTTATTCCGAATAAAATTCTACATTCATAAATTTAAGGATGTCATTTTTATATAAAATTATTCTCAACAAGAAATGTAATTTATGTATTTATTTTATAGCATTTTATTAACTATCTGTTTTCAAATCACTCTATGAAAAACGATGAAAATTTCTAAATCTCTCGATGTTTAGTGAAATAACAAGCATAAAATCAAATGGTTGATTAAGATATTCAATTCATATGAAATTAACATTTTATAAATACGGTTTTATGTTTTTAATTCTGGATTCCATTTATTCAAAGAAAATCTTCTTCCTGTAATAATTAACTAAATCTTTAAAATCAGTTGTCTTCATTTTCAACTTTCTATATATGTTCTATGTTATTTGAAAAACGATTTTATATCTCCCTATAGGTTTATGTAAGAAATTTTTCTGAATAATCTGCATTCTCCTGAACAATTTTAGATATTTGATTTTCACACCACTTTCGTCTTGTATTATATCTTTCATGACTTTTGTCTCTTTCAAGGGCCTCGACCTTTAAATTCAGTTATAGGTGCGAATCCTGACGATTGCTGCTCGTTAAACGAAATGAGGTCTAAAAAATCCTTAAGTGGTGTTGTGTGACAGTTAGGTTGAATTCCAGGAATATCAGAATGGGTGCTTTCAACTAACCGTGGCTCAAAATTATAATGTTCGTAGTCAAAAGCCATTATGTAACGAGACCTTAACGCGAAATTGTTTTTTAAAATAAATTTCCTCTCCCAATTATTGTTTTGCAATTGAATAAATATTATTTTCTACAGTTAGTTACATTTTATTATTTTGCTTAAGAAATTTCGGTTCAAATCGGAAATAGGGTGACCCCTAGGAGATTGGCGACAAAACTTAGCGACTTCCTAGATAGGTTGCCAAATGTGCGTGAAATAAGCATAGAGTATGCTTAGGGTTACCATGATCTAAATCGCCAATTATCGCTCCCAAAAGTTGCCAACGCTTCCAAAACTCGTCAATCTCTGAGGTGACACTCTATTCCCGATTTGAACCGAAATTTCTTTTTAATCTTCATAATGTAAGGAAAGCTAAATAACGATATTCATTTGACAACTCGTGGAGTAAACATTCAACATTTTCATCTTCTTCGGTTGTAATGTATATTTAACGCATTTAATATAGTTATTTTATTTTATTTAAGCAATTTAATTAAGTTATGTAATTTAGAACCTCAGAGCATATTTTAATGCTAGTACGTCCCATTTACTATTTAAAAATTAGTTATACCAAAAATTTAATTTTGAGGTACTCAATTGAGTTTATTACTTCATTAATTTTTCAAACAAGAATGCTTTAATGATCAAATCAATCTTTTTTTTTATTTGTTTCAGAAAAGTATTTGATTTTCATAATTCAGTAAAATAATTGATCTTTCCGAAGAATACAAGCCTAATTTTCTTTAGAAATTAAAAGATAAGCTAGAAAAGAGTTCAATTTCATTGCTAAAGTACTAATAATTAATACTAAAAAAATTATAGATTTTAAATAAGAAACAGAATTACTTAAATGCCTTACAATCTTGATTCTTAGAGAGTTATCTATTCTAGTATTTTCGATTATAAAAATTATGCAATTTTTTTAAAACTTTAATTTATTTATATTCGAATCAAACTACTTTAATTTTTATTTAATTTTGTAACATAACTTTATTTCCTTCTTCCAATTGGTAAGCATTTCTGGTTGGAATGCAGTTTAGCGTAACCACTTGGCGACAAGAATTGTTTGGCGATATTTTGCCCATTGTGGCTACCATGCTTTCTCTCCACTGCGGTGGCTTTAGCCGTGGCTACCCTTTCGAGTAAGGCATATGATACATGATTTTTGATTTTCAGTAACGAGCTTTCTTCTTTTCATATTTATACCTTTCTCTAACCATTTTTTTCAACTGTTGTTGCTTTCGCCGGGGCTACTGTTTCGAATTTGCCACACGAATACGGATTCCGGATCACCTGATATTTTTTTTTTCGTTATATAATCCTCTGATCATGTTTTTTTTCACTTTTGTTGCTTTCGCCGGGGCTATCGTTTCGAATTTGCCACATTAATCGGAATTACAATCCTGCATCTTTTTTTTTCCCCCTTCAGTCTGGATTACGTTTTCTCAGGATTCATTACACCTCCGCAATCTCACACTCAGGCAGCTTTGATGGATTTTTTTTTAGTCAATCACAGACAGTATCTTTTTGCGCCTCCGTTTCTAAACCGAAACTATACTTTTTTTTTTAAAAAAATTCTTAACCAATCAGGGGTTAATATCTTGCGCGTTTCCGTTGCTGAGTGCCGACTTCTCAGAGTTTCCAGAATATTCTTTGTCCGTTACTCTGGTGTACCAGTTGTGCAGTTCAGTCGTTTATTAATTTTGCTGTGTTTTCGTGCTTTTACGTTTTTAACGTTTTTTTATTCAAATTCTCCTGCTTGGTTGATTTTGTGTTTCTGCGTTTTTTACCTTACCGTCAGTCATTTACTCCACGTTTATTCTCCCAAACCCAGTTTCTTTGACGAGGGAGAATTTGATTCTTACATGGTGGAATACATGTGGAGACGGAGACACAATCATTCCATTCAGGATGAAACCTACAAGGAATTTTTGAAAACCGTTATTACTGTATACCCGCCGGAAAATCGACACGACCCTGAAAATTAGGGGAACTACTTCGGTATATGCCCGAAAGCCGCCATTTTGTTTTTTTGGTGACCAGTCATTTCTCGCCAAATAGCGGGTTGACTGGTCGCTATGTTAGGCCTAATCGCCCCATTTGGCGAAAAAAAAACGAAGGTTGGCGGTCGGGCATATACCGAAGTTGAGCCAAATTAGGTGAGTCAAATTATTCCTACTTTTAAGCTTCGTGGACTTCAGGCTCCGCCATAAAAATTGCCAAGTTTGGCGATTTTTCAAATCTCGACAAGTGGTTACGCTAAACTGCATTTTCACCGCATTTCTTTAAGAAAAATTTTAACTTTAAGCGGTTCATTTTAATAGTGTTTTTTTAAAATATTAAAAGAAATTTTCATGTAAACGGTAAGAAGATAGCTTACGCTCAAAACTTATGCCGACAACGCTTTTCAGAAAACAAGACCATCGGAAAAATAATGAATATCAAGAAAATGCAGTGTATAACTAAGCAGAAAATTTCACCCACAGATCATTCCGCGTAAGATTACCATACTCCGTTTCACCTTAACTTAGTAGCACTAGGAAAGGTAGAAAATGTAGCTATCCGCTCCGCTTGAAAGATAGTTCTATCTTGTTTCGGAATTTAAAATAAAAAAATGCATAAAAATTTGTTAAAAAAATGTCATACATTGTAAAATTTCGGATTTTAAAATTTCAAGCCAGTAACATGTTTAAACCATTTATTTTTTTTAAAATAAACGAATGAATATAGTCAAAATAGTGAAGTGATAGATTTCCAGTTTGGCTGAAAACCAGTTTTCACGGCAACATTTCTGGCGTGCTTGCTACGCTTTCACGTCAAAATCTGAATGGGAGAAAATCTGCGTTTGGATAGAATTGGATATTTGAAAGTTGTTATTTAATCCGATTACGAATGGTATGGTGAACGTGGTTTGTAGACATTCGTCCGACGAAAATGGATTGTTTTGATTAGTTTTCCCGAAAGGGAGAAAATTAGCGTTTAGAAAGCAATAGGATTTCTAATAACGGTTTTAAAGCTGTTCGTTGAATATTAGGGAATCAATCGCCAAGGGGATCCATCAAAGTTCGATTACACCAAAATTTCTTATTATCTAAAATCTGTTATTTTTTTTACTATTAATTATAAAACATTTTTAAAGAAATGCTTACCTATATGAGGAATTAAATTAATTATGTAATAAAAGTAATTAGAAATTAAGATAAAGGAATTTAATTCAAACAGATATAAATTAAAGTTTATAAAATATAAGTTTGCGTGATTTTTGTTACCGTAAGTACTAGAATAGATAATTGTTTAAGAATCAAGATTATAAGTCACTAGTTGATACCCGCCCGCTTTACTGGACAAACGGTTATATAATATTTAGGAACTTATACGTAAGATATCGAGAAAATTTTCAATTTTTAAGACTTTAATGATAATCTAAATTTAAAATTTTAAGAAATTGATTGTCTGTAATAATGGTTATCTTCGACATTCAAATATATGAGAAAAATAAAAAATTTTAGTAAAAAGTCACCGCCTATATATATATATATATATATATATATATATATATTGTAATCCTTCCAATGTCGAGATTATTTCAGGACGAAATAATGAATAGCCAGGATGGTTTCAGGAACAAATATTATTTAATGCTCGATACGTTCCACAACACAAGATAGGATACAAATACATAAATAAAACACAGATTCACGAACATGACTACATCGTTCTTCTTACCAAGTCTTTCGCCTTCGATTGCGCTTGCGCT
>BMAW01070488.1:329952-385075 GCA_019974015.1 Nephila pilipes | reverse complement strand
TGTTCCCTGTATAAATACACCTGAAGGCAAAGTATTTTGGCTACTTGAGAAATTTTTTGAGACAGATTACATTGTGCATATTTATTGAAAGGAATTTTTGGGTTTCCTGCAGGTATTTCCGCCTTCTGATGACTAAATCTTCTCTCAGACTTTGAATAGAAACTTTTAAGGCATGAAAAGGCATTAAACTTGCAAATCCATAACTGTGTATAGCATAGTGCTTGTAGTATCTAAATATATAATATGAACCTAAATGTATCATTCCATCCTTTTATAAGTAGGTAGTGATCTCTTTGTCACTACCTACTTATAAAAGGATGGTTTCATCTCTCAGCATTTCATTAGTTTCCTTTTGGAAAACTAGTAATAAGCAATGTAATCTGTTAAGCATTTTGTTTTATCCAGATTTAATAAGATCTTATGTACATGCACATTTCATTTAATCTGCATGAGTAACCTTTTGCTACCATCGGTTTAACATTAGAACGACTGCATTTTCTGTATACCTAGAAAGATGGAAAGCTGTCATTTTTACTGCTCTTGTTAAACAAAACAAAAAAAAAAAGACAAGAAATTTTGCTGAATTAAATTCCACAATGCCTTCAACTACTAAATTTGTTATTGATATGACATTGATTAATGTACTCTTCTCGTGCTGTATTTTATCATATTCAAGATATTACAATGTGTACAATTTACAATGAAATATTAATATTTGAATTACACAAAATATTTTAAATGTATATCACATTTAATGATTGATTTTATGAAACATAATTTAAAACTAAATATTTTGGAATAATTTAAGTTATTGCTTGAACACTAAGCTTATCACTTTACCGATATAGGATCCGCAAATGTACTATTTACAATCATAACAAATGTTCCATCATTTTATCATGGCATCAATCAATTTGGCATTGTTTTTGTTTGCATCATTTGTGCCAGGGGATAAATCCAGATGTAGATATTTCTTAGAGGAAACAATTTTTTCGGAGGACATAAGCCAAGTTCAGAGTATAATCATGGCACTTGGATGTTGATACCAGTAGTTTCCTTTTTCAATTACCCAGGCATTGATAGCAACTAAGTTAAGAATATTGGGGAAAAAACTTGTACCTGCCAAAGTCGGGAAGGGTATTTAGTAGTATTCATTCTTGCCATCTGATTCGACTGTATTTAGTCGAATTGTAAAATTTAACAACCTTTGGTGTCTTTTTGTTGATTTCAATATCGAGTGTAGGATGTTAGATCCTTAACAGCAAAACATTCTTCCCCCACCCTTGTTAAACAGTCAAGGTGATATTGTGCTTTAAAATTTTGCTTGAATAAAGTTCTTGTTAGGCTTTAATGATTTAGGTACTTCCTTCTTTGCATGTTTCAATATACAAATGAGGCTAAAGTATTTGTCAGCCATAATATTTCTTCCAGTATTCTAAAAGGGTTCTGCCAAGCTGCATGTGTTCCAAAGATTTCAGGACTAGGTCTACTTTCATTTTTTTTTTTTTTTAAATATAGAAAGTCATTCAATAAATATTTTGACTGAACTTCATATGAGCTGTTAGCCTAAATTTAATACCGAATTTGTATGGTTTTTGTGGCATATATTGTATGAATGGGGACAACATGCTTTACTTGGAAATAGTTGCTCATCCCACTGCTATATTCTCACTTGCTTTTTTTTAACACAGAAGACAGTTTTTAATGAAGGAGTTCCAAACTTCCAATGTTAAGGCAAATTTATCTGTTTGAAGTCTCTCGAATCTTGTCGACTTTTTATCATGCAAATACATCACGATTTCTTTGAATCATCACAATACATTGTTTCGTGAAAAGAGTTAAGGTTCCCAAGTCTTGGACCACAGACAATTTCTAAAAATTCCTTTGGGCATAAAGTAAAGAAATAAAGGTGTCCAATTCTTCTATAGATTTACTCCAGGGCTGATTTTGTAAATGTCACTGAGCTTCCGCTTCTGTTAACTTTTGTGTTAAATGCAGAATCTTTTTATTTATATAGAGCCTCTAAGCTAAGGTGACCAGATTTTAACATTCGTAAAGCGGGACTCCATTGACCGGGAGGTTCTTGGTTAAAAATTTGGTACCTAAATCATCTGAATAGCTGATTTGTTGGTATCGCTTATTTTACTGGCACTAGCATGCAGTGCAATGTGTATCAATGTGAGACAGTTACAAAACTCAATATAAGAAAGCGTTACTTCGCGGGTGACCAACAAACTCCTTATACCCTTCTCTTTAAAATTCCCCTCCGTTTCCAATATTTGTGTAAGAAGAAATTCCTTTGCAACAATGTTCCAAATGATGCTAGATTGCTAGAGGATAATTGCCACAAGAAATCTGTGGAAGTGTACTAAGTGTTATCTCTTCCTGCTGAAAAATGCCACTGTTCATTAAGTCCAAGCAGTGGTAGTTGTATTCTAGCAACTGATCAAGACGAACTATTATAATCAATTCTCAACATTATTTTTTATTATAAGTTAAACATAAAATTTACAAAAATAATATAAAGCTCATATCCTGGTGAAATAGCTACATGGAAGCTGAAAACCATATATTCTCTTCCCGCTTAAAGCAGGATGTCTGGTCACCTTACTCTAAGCACTAGTAAGGTTCCCAATAGTTGCATGCCAAATGAGCTTGATCCAGGAATTTCTCAATACATTATGCTGCTGCTGTCTTCTAACAGAAATATAATCAGAAAGAACTGTACTCCACACATTCTGATTACTTTGAGAGATAATGATTCTCTACTTCATTCCACAAATCTGCTTTTCTTTTGACTTCTTATTACAAGACTGATTTTTTTTCTTGTGAAGAAGTGCTTGTTGAGAATCAGTGTTTATAAAAGAAACTTCATTTTCAAATTCAAAGGAGTAATCATTTTGAGCTGAATTCATAAAAATTGAGCATTCATTGGCTGAAGCTCATTCCCTTCCATCTTCTGGAGTATGTACTTAGTCAGGTAAATCCGAATTTTCATCTGAACAGGAATCGGTTTAAGGTATTTATTTGTAATAGTTGAAAATTTTCCGTTTCCAACAGATTTCTTTTACTGACAGTTCTTGCTGTTATGTGAAAAAATGTATGTCCAAACAAGTCGAGAACATCGAAAGAAATGAATTTGTAATTCGGAAAAATAATTATAAATAACATTCAATCCCAGAAAGAATTTCTCGTGACCAGCAGGTGTTTAACTCTTATCATCTAGTAAACTCCTTTCATCAAATCCTATTCAAATAACTGCCAAACAAATTACACGTGACCCAGGTATTTTTCCTTACCTGGCCTTTACTTTCTCTTTTTATCATGTTCCTGCGAAGTGAAAGATGCAGTTTGCATATAACAAAATATACAATAGAAAATTCAGCATAAAATGCTGTGGTCAAAATGACCACAGTCAGGCTTTCTTGATATAAACACTTATACATGCATATTATTGAGCAAAAGCAAGTACTTTTTTCCTCCTATATTATCTTTATGAGTAATTGGGAAAAGTCAATGAACAAAAGAAAGAATAAACATGGTTAAAATGATCATTTAAAATTCATTTGCGATTAAGTGGCTGCTCCTGTCTTTCTAGTTTTAATTTTGCCTGATGAAGACAACTTGTTCTCTATATAGGGGCCGCGGTAGCCTAGTGGTCAAGGTCGTGGATTAGCGGCCGGCGGTTTTCGATCAGTCCCGGGTTCGATCCTTGGCCGCCGTATAGCCGGGGCTGTTGCATGTTAAATCTGTTCAGGGCCCAAAGTCCTCCCGTTGGTGTGGTGTGGATGTCAGGAGAGGGGGTTGCCAGCTCAGGTGTCGTCTTTGTCACTTGACCGTGGTTCAAAATTACGAGGTCCGTCGCCAATAGCCCTCGTGTTGCTTCTAGTGCGACGTTAATATAAACTAAACTAATTGTTCCCTATATAAGTAGGGCTGAAGGCAAACTGTTGGCTATTTTAACAGTTTTGTTTTTCAGGTGCAGTTTGTTGTGCAGCGAGCATATTTTACAAGTATTGGTACTTTTGCATTTCGCCAACGCAAATCTCGCCAAGCAGACTTTATTGGCGACGAGACCCAGTATACACATATTCTGTTTGACATCTGTTGTATCACTTTTGGTGACTTTATTGCCTTAACATATTGACACACATTCTGATTAGAATAGTTTTTGTTTGACATGGTATGAAAATTATGGGAATGTGATAACTATTTGAGTAACCTCATTTGACATGAATCAATTTTTTTTAAAGTTCCCAATAGCCTATTTTTTAAACAAATCAAATTTTATAAGTCTTATTTTATTAATATGGATGCACTCCTAATTGTAAGAAAAATTAGTTTGTCAGATACGGGATGTTTGAATGTGAAATTTGTCGTTTTAAAGTTTGTAATAAAGAAAAAATTATGGTTTTAATTAAGAATATACGAGGTCGGTTTTCCCATCGCTGTGTATCTGATAAGTATAATTTATTGTTATAGTAAGTTCATTATAATTGCAAAATTATTCAATATTTTTCAACTTTTATGATGTTTAATGTATTTTCCCATTTTAATGATAAGTAGAATAATATTGGTATCACATATATGTTGTAATTTTGAGCCAATTTTATATAACAACAGAAATTCATTTTAAATTTGTCATATTTTTTTATGACTAACCCTTCTCTCTGAATTAGAAGTTAAATTGTAAGTTGCATGCCTTCAGTCCAAACATTTTATTTTAAGTATCAGAATAAAAAAAAATTAACAGTTTGTAGAATTAATATTATGCTGCTTGTTTTGTGTATTTAGAAAGTATAATTTAACGGCTGAGCCCAGTGATGACATTCATCCTTGCTCTCATAGTAGCTATACTGTAGCTTCTGTGCTGAAAAACTGCCACCCCAACTTCTGTCGTTGAACATGATATTGGGGCTGAGGGCTAGTAGTAACTTGTGCATTGATTCTTCATAAATTAAGTTTGGTGTAATTGCATTTTAATAATGTAATTATAATCTGAATAAGTTCTCATTCAGTCAACACATTGCATGCGAGAAATGTACATTTCATATTTTATCCTTGTAATTAATAATTAAATTTTCTATTTCAGGCCTGCGATTATACCTGATGAATTTCTGCTCACTCTGTTCAGGATGGAAATGCAAGATTGTAAAACTTTTGTTCATTTTAATTGTGAATAAAGTGAGAAGGAATTAAATTTGGCCTAAGTTTATTCCATCTACAATTATTGTGAAATACTTTGTATAAAATTTTGAATAAAATATTTAAGAAATTATTAGAAAAGAGAATCATTTTAAATGAAACAGTAAATATTATTAATTCTTAATTTAATTCTAGATCTTATAAAATATATTTTTTTTCTACTTTTGGTAAGGATTGTATACTTATGAATTTAATTTTTATCTGTCAGTGGTTGATAGCTTTATTTTTAAAAAATGAGACTGCTACTGAGTTAAAAGGCTTTGTAGAATAGGAAATTTTGGTTAATGATCTGTAATCACTTGAACCTGATGGGTTAAACTGTTGGATTTGCCACTAATTTAATTTTTTTGTGATAGTTTCAAGTAAGTTAAAATATATCAGCCCTTCTGCTTTAATCTTTAATAGCTTGTAATTAATGATTGCATTTAATGACATCTCATTTTTTCTGGTATTTATGATGTATCAAATTAGGAACATTTAATTTAAAGTAAGTAGCTGTGAAAAGAGCAGTTGACATACATAATGTTTTGAAACTTTTTATTTGTATATACATCTAGATTATAAATATTAAGTGACATTTGCCTGAAAAAACATGCAAGTAGTGTCAATTGTTACAACCATTACAAACTAAAATTGCTGTACTGTAGTTAAGTGTTATAATTTTTAAATCTAAAGTTTTGGCATGCAATAGTACAATTAACAGAAATATTCAAATGCATTGATACACATCTGTTTAGTCAATATTTACAGTTTCAAAGGTAAATACTTCATTGATAGACCTTGCAAGTCAATATAATCAACAATTGGAAAAATACATAATTTGACACTGAATTTATACATTTACTAACAGAATATTTTGCATTCATTACATAATCATCAATTGTATGTAATTCATGTGGGGAAAACTTAATTTGTCACAAAGTATAATTATTTCTTAGATTATAATAGCTATAAAAAGCATTTTGGCACACCAGTAAATTTAGAGAACATTTCAAGCATATAGAATTTGGTGAGATGATTCAAGGAAAATTTTACACATTCAATTCTTATATCTTATTCTAATGTATATAAATTTGATACTGAAATTTCCTGGTATGTAATTTTTTTTTTTTTTTTTTTTTGCATTTTAATAACACATTCTAAATTAAAGTTACAAATTTTTCTTTGGCAATTTTCAGAACACAGCATAATGTTTTATCTACAATACTTGTAAAATTATTTAACTTAAATCTTAGAAATTTTAAACTTGATAAAGAATTAAAGATAAGAATCAAGATAAAGAAATAAATTTAAATGCTATCAACATCAGTAGCTTTTTGATTGAGGATTATGATTTTTCAAAATCTGCATTTATAATTTTGTTCATTGCAACATGAAATCACCTACTGGAATTTTATGTGAGGAATAAGATATCGATTACATTTCCTCCATTTTTAGAAAATTGTACGGATAAATTTTTAAACATTACATCATTAAACTAACAATTTCTTGAATATGACTAGATTTTATAGATTGGAAGTATAAACTTAACATATAATTTAACAAATCAAATGTAACAATATAATGCTATAAAAAAGGTCCTCTTCTGAACTTATTCAAAGCATCAATTTTTGAGTGTTCAGTTTCGTGTGGTGGGAAAACGACTAGGAAATGAAGAGCCAGAAATGTGACCATAAATATCACCCAAGTAGATGAGGAATGTAAGAACAGCAAATTTGAAATATTGCATTTTACACCTGTAAAATAGAATATATTCACAGAATTATGTGTTTTTATTAATTTTTTATTAAGTTGTGCATTTTCTATATTTATAATTTATCCCGCTTTAATCTATACCTATTCTAGATCATTTTGAATTAATTTTTTGAGAATTAAAGTTTCAAAAAAGTAAAAATCACTATTTTTTTAGTGGAATGCTTAATATTATTGCTCTCATTTTTTACATTTAAGATGGAAGAATTACAAAATATATAAATGTAGTTTTTAAAAGTTTATTTTCATAATTTTTTACTTAAGAGGGTCATGTTTTCTAAATGCATCTCAAAATTCTTCTATTTTAACAAATTATCTAACTGGTTAACATCACCAAACAATTTACTTCCGAGTGTCGCTCAACAGCACACCTGCTTATGTGCTGACCATTTTTAGTAATACTCGGACACAATGAAAACTCCCATTATTGGGAGATACTAATGAGGATTTCTTGATTACTGAATCAGCAAATTATAGTTCACTCAGTGATTTATAGGAATTTGTGTATTAATTTTTCAGGCCATCTACAAAATTTGTTAGGAAGTAAATTTGAATGGCCCTATTTTCTAGTATTTCTGTTCATGGATATGACTTGTAAATTTGCCAATTGATCAATTTATTGTGTAATATCTTTCTGAAATATAACTAATTTTAGGTTATCCTGCACATAAAAAACAGGTGTTAAGTGGCTAAAAGACATTTTCATACTTAATTAGAACATAAAAATGTAGATATATGTCGAAAACACTTACTAATCGCCACGTGCATACCCAACAATTTGTAGAATTGACATGAATATGTTAATTATATCCAAATAGATATTCAAAGCAGCAAAGATATATTCTTCTGGAGAAATAGAATATCGATGCTTCCCACCAATCATCATCTGTGTGTCCAAGACTAGATACTAAAAACAATTTTTCAAAGATTTATATATCAATAGAGAATTGCAGTAAAATTTCATTAACTTGCAAGTTTATATGCACAAGCCTTGGTTTTACTTACTGCGGCTCCTTCAATAAGCAATAAATAGCTTGGGATATTATTCTTGGAAATCGTAGCATTAATTCTGATTTTTCTTTTTATACTATTCCAATTAATGTGTTTAGATGACACTACGATTTCCTGCTATAAACATGGATTGATTTTTTTTCCTTTAATTTTATATGCAAGAATCGTCATATCTCGGAAAGTGAAATATTCTGGTTTGGATTATTTTCATAAGCTTGTTATCGGTATGTATTGGTCAAATTTTAACAGTTAGAAGCATTTTTTTTTCTATGTGTAATTTCCGTAATAAAAATACTGAAAGCATAAATGGAAGTAAAGGCTTGTACGATTTAAAATAAAATGTTATCAAATAAATTCGTAAAAGGAAAAGACATAAGAATGTCACAAAATTGTTACTTACCATGGAAAAGACAATGGCACCCAATGAAGCATATATTAATTGAATAGTCTATTAAAAAAAAACATGAAAATTATAAAACATTTTTAACAATATAATCGGTTACTTAATATTTTTATACCAAATAATGAGTAGGTAATTTGTTATAAGAATAAAGTTAAACTATAAGTATTTAAATTCAATTTTGGAGAAAAATACTAATTAGCTGTATCAAACTTAATAATTGAAACAATACGAGTTATTTTTTTTTTTAATAGTTTTTAATAAAGTATTGCTACTTGCTTTTCCTGGAAAAATCATTGCAACAATTCCGAAGCAAATCAGAACCAAGACGGTTACCATAAGAAATCCAGAGCATATAGTAAAGTCGATCTAAAAAAGAAAAGAATTTTAATATAATTATATAATCTAAGTTTTAATATTATACATTTACTATATATTAATATAATTTTTATGATTTGCTGAAACTTAAGTTAAATATTAGAATCAAGCAGGGTTTAACCCCTGCTAAAATTGAATAAACGACACAACTCGGACAAAGCTTCAGCCAAATTTGTAGTAAACGGAGAAAATATCCTTAACTCATTACATTATGCAAATTTCAAAAATAAAATAATTTAGTGAAACACATCTCATTCCAAATGATAGTATTTTAATGAAAAAATTCTACATTAAAAAGTTTAATGAAAAATTTATTTTTGAACAACTGACAACAAGTGATTATGGTAAAAATGTTGCCTCATAAGATCAATTAAAATTCAACTTTTTCTTATAGTCATTTCTCAAATAGAATAGTTAAATCTTCATATTTCTCTATGTACTAATTGCTTTCACATTTGCCTCCCATTACTCTAATTATAATAATTACAAGGAATTTTCTAAAGATATTTCAGACGTGATATAAGTATAAGCTTGTCTGTATATTCAGAGGTATATTCTTCATGAGGTTGAAAGATTGGAGCCTATTAATATTTTATTTAGCTTGGTGATAAAATCCTGAAGTTCTAAAATAACTTAGAAGACTTCTGAGCACAAAGAATTGATACATTTTCTTCATGTAATAAAAACTGATATCTTAACAATCCTTCATTCCTCAGCATGTTTTAATAGCACATTGCTACAAAACCTTGCACATTGTACTACAAATATTGAAAATACAATAGAAGTACTAGTCAATCTCTTTTAAAGATATTAGTCTCATTTTAATCAGCTGTATGTAAAGGCTCTTTGACTGTTTATTTATTTCCCCCAAAAAATATTTGGGAACAATTCTCTTTTGATTCCAATTAACTTACAAATACATGGGTTTTTTTTTTAAATAAGTTAATAATTTTACAACTATCTTGAATATTTAGTTTGATGACTAAAAATTACAAAGCCTAAATGAAATAAATTACTATATAAAGTATGAGACGAAAATTTACGATGATTGGTTGGTTTAAAATTAATGATCGCCAATAGCCTCATGTTGCTTCTAGAAAATTAATGATGATTGGTTGGTTGAAAATTAATGATCGCCAATAGCCTCATGTTGCTTCTAGCAACATGAGGCTATTGGCGACGGACCTCGTAATTTTGAACCTCAATAAAGTGTCCAGGAAAACACCTCAGCTGAGCTCCCTTCTTTTAACTTCCACATACCAAAGGGAGGATTTAGGGCCACAACAGATTTAATGAGCATCATCTCCAGCAACAATGCAGTTCTTTAGTGGCATCAAGGGTCGAACCCGCGACCATTACCACTAGGCTACTGCGACTACACCAAAATGAATGAAATAGATGTATGAAAATATTTATATACAAAATAAAAATCTTAAAAATAGTAGTATTAGAAATATACCTTTGTTTGAAAAGCAAATATGGTGAGCCCAAGACAGACTACCTGGAAAACAAAATAAGACATGAATTCAAAAACTATTTAACATAATTATTTTCCATATGTAAAAATATACAAAATAAAACAAAACATTGACTATATGTTAATAAATCTTTATGGTGTGGTAAAAATATTTAACTATATAATTCTTGAATATTGCTTTTGTGTTTATAAGGTGATCGTAACTTATTTTAAAACATTACTTGCAAAATTGTAGGGGGAGGGAGTTCAGAAACTTGAATGAACATAATGGGGGGAGAGGGTCAAATTAATAATTAATCACTGAAAAAATGGCAATAGTATAATTGTGAAGGCAAGAATTATGTGTCAGTATCGTACATTAATGAATGAATAAGAGTGAGACTTAAAGCTGCTAAGGGATTCGATTATAATGAAACTGTTTATTGATAATAATCATTAGTAATTTTCAGCAAAAATAATAAATAAAAAGTGAAAAGAATTAGGGAATTTTATTCATTTCTAGTATCTGTGTTTAATTACAAAAAGTAATATTTGCGAAGATGAAACTGAAGTATTTTTATCAATTAAAACTTTTCATCCATATTCTGTGTGTGTTCTTGCTAATTTATACAGATGTGCTTTAAATTTTTTTGATTCACTAAAATAATGCTTTTCATTTGAATATTTCAATTATTCTACATCACAAATACCTTGCATATTGTTTAATCTACATTTCAGCATTTTTCTTTCAAAATAAAAAAATAATTTATTTGCTGTTTTGTATTTAATCAATCAATAATGAATGCATCACATGAATTCTTTTACAACTTATATAAGTGAACAATAAATATTAATCACTAGGTTAGAAATGTCATCTCGTATGAAACAAACTGATTTCTTTTGAAATGATTTCAGCATAACTATTATAAAAATAATCTGAATGTTATCAGATCAATTGAAAAGTCCCCGGCCTGACACATAGATGGCGCTACTAGAATTAAATCCATATGTTTTTTAGTTAGCCGTAACCCTCAAAAGATGCGTGTATAAATTTGACAGCTGTCGGATCATTAGTTTGTGAATTATAGCATTTTGAGTGAAGCAACTTTTGTTATTGTGAAAAAAATGGATAAAAAGGAATTTCGCGTGTTGATAAAATATTGCTTTTTGAAGGGAAAAAATACAGTTGAAGCAAAAACTTGGCTTGATGCCGAGTTTCCGGACACTACCCCAGGAAAATCAAACCATCAAGGATTGGTATGCTAAGTTTAGACGTGGTGAAATGAGCACCGAAGACGGTGAACGCAGTGGACACCCAAAAAATTACCCTTGGAACTCAAGTTACAAACATTTCTAAACAGACATTGCTTCATAAAAAACAAACTTCTCAATTTTTTTTCTGGTTGAATGGGCATAACCTTTAACCAAATACCTTAACCTTAGCTTGCTCATTTAAATTTACTGGTGGGAAAGTGTTTGTTAGTGAATCAGTTATTAGAACATAGCATAAATATGTGCATGCTGTTTCCAATTCAGGTATTTTTCAACAAGAAAAACTAATTTATAAAAAAAAAAGCATTGAATGTTAAAATTTTTAAAATAATATATTAAAAAATAATTTTTTTATAAAACTCCTTGAATATTTTTCTCATGACATAAAAGGACAATCGCTCAGTTATTTAAACTGATTCAAAGCATATGAAAAAATTAACAATTTACAAATGTTGAAAAGACTTTTAAAAAGCTACGAAAAAAAATGAATAAATCTGATAGTTGATAATTATGCACAAAAATCAAATATTTGAAAGTTTTTCTTTTAATATTTTAAAACAAAAAAATATATATAGATTTTTTTTAAAAAAAAAGAACTTTTAAATGTATTTACCATTAAATATTCAAACTTGTTCTAGGTTAATAAGATTTCTTAAAATAACAAGTAGAAGAAATTTATCTACAACTTAATATTAGAATCAATACTTAAAAATACAAAACTTAAAAGGAAAAGAAATATTGATTGTATGAAAGAAAATTGAAATAAGAGGCAACAATCAGTTTTTATGATTTATTCTCTGGATTCAAAGTTGTTTATTAATAACAAATTTTCTGTATTTTGCATATAAAACATATTTAATACTTAGTTAAATTTACATTATTTATGAAACTGGTTTCAAATAATATAAAATTTCTTTACATAAAAATGGTGTTTATGAATATTCTCATTTATATCTGTATTTCTTTGCATAAATTAAGAACTCTATTCATTGAAGGCAAGCAAGAGATAAAAAGCACATATAAACTTAACATTCTTAGATGTAAAATGATACTCAAAACTCTTATTTCCAATTGAAAATTTCGAATTTAAGATACAATGTTATAGCAAATATTTTTAGAATGTAGTTATTGTTGTTCTTATTACATTAATTAAGTTGTATTTTACTTAAAGTATTCACAAAATTTTCTATTTATACACACAGAAGGGAAAAACTGATTGAGAACTTACAACACAGATAGCAACTGCTATCATCACAGCTTCTGTATCATATCGACTGCAATATTAAAATTATTCAGTTAAAAAAAATCAATAAAATGTAAAAATATAACTGGAAATGAAATGCATATCAATATGACTTAAAACCTTTGTGACAATGAATATAAAATATACAAACCTGGCAGCTGATCCCAACAGAAAAGACTGAAAGAAAGTCTGAAAAGAAAAGAAAAAAAAATATATATATTGAGATAGTAACACTTCTATATAAGAAAATAGAACTATAATTAGGATTAAATAGAAGTCAAATTATCTTTAATTTTGAATGAAAGTAAAAATCATATTATAATTTATATTCTGGAAATGTAAAATAGTTCCATATATTTACAAAATAATTTCCATTATAGGTACAAAGAAAGTTATTATTTTAAGAGAAAATTAAATGCATTTCAAGTAAAGCACATTCCTGTGAAGATATTCATTATAAGTGTGTGTGGCTGTTTCTGATCAATATTTATTCTAAGAAACAAAAACAAAAATTGCACAGTATTTTAGTTTTTTTATACTTTATAATTTTCTGATTTAAAAAAAAAAAATTGGTATAATCAATACAGCTGATTCTAAAATTATAGTTTTAAAAATATTTTAAATACATCATTTTTATGGACTGGGATGTCAGGCATTACTATTTATAACAAAGCAAAGGGATTGCTTTTTCATTACAATAAGAGAAAGTTTAATGATGCTGATTGATTCTCACATTAGCATAAAAAGTTAGAAATTCTAACAAGCACTCCCATCATTATAATATTAAGAAGGAAAAAAATCAATTAAGTTAAAAATGTAAAACAATATATTAATAGACAACTCATAAAGTATCTTCTTTTTTTTTTTTTTTTTAAACAAAATAAATTTTTAATATTTCGAAGATGGATTTTTATTCTTGTAAAACTCAAACCATAAAGTGCAGCCTTAATAAAAAAAACTCAGGGAGTTCATCAATTATTTTCAGCCTTCTCTGTTGCAATCCTACTTTCTTTAAAGTGCTAATATAGAATGAATGATAAAAATTAATATTAGTGCAAGAATTTGTGACATGCTGCTTAATAGATAGAGTGAATAAATAGTGAGTGATTTCAAGCCATAAAATTAAGTATTAATAATTATTTCAAATTCAAGGCACTTATTTTTATGATTTTATTTTTAAGTTGCTAACTCTAAAAATAAAACAATTTTAAAAAAGTAACTAATTTTTTGCAATAAATTAGTTTTGATAAATTAGTTTCACAAATGTTAAAACTATACCATTATTACATTCTTTAAGCTAATGCTCCATTTTACCTATTATTATAATAATAACACAACAATGAATTCAGGACTTCCATTATGAAAAAAATTAAAATTAGGTCACTATAAATAACAAAATAAAATTTTTCAAATCAACACATTTCCAGAATGAAAGGAAAAAAATGTAATGATATTATAGTACTTACAAAGAGAAAAAGACAAATGAAATTTGCTGGGAAACTTCTCCTAACATTCTCGCAACATGCCAATACAATGATCAAAATAAATGTCAGTACCCTGAAAAATTAAAAATTATAACATAAACAAATAATTCTCACTGAATATAATTTTTAGTTTTTCAGAGGAGTTTTCAAATGGATGAATGTGATGTCTTCTCTTTTAAAACCACATCATTAAAATTGCAGTGAAGAAACTTAGTCAATTTTAAGAGAGATAGAAACATTATTTATAAGACTCATGCAGAGAGAATTTATTTGCTACAGATAAATATAAAATTCTGAATAAATTAAATCACTTTTTATTGAATTAATTATAATAGCAATGTTATACAGATTTATTTTGAAAAACTTGCAAAATTATTGAAAAACAATAATATTTCATTCAATTCAATTTTTAAGTTCTAAAAAATATAGTTTTAATCCTTAAACCAGTATAAACAGAAAACATTTTATTCACTACAATTGCTTATAACATTCCAGTGCGGAGAAATTATGAAATATGAATTTACTTACAATGCTATCCAGAACATCTCTGGATGCTGCATTGAATACAACTTAACTTTTGGCCTAAAGTAAAAATACATATTTAGAATTAAAAAAATTGTCAAACCAATTCTTTATGGACAAAAGATAGAAATTAGGAGAGAAAATTATTTTTAAAAACACAAATTCTGCATATATTTTAATGTTTCATAAACTATTTCTATTGATTATAAGAAGAGTTTAATATTGAAACAAACTTGAATTTTCCATGGCAAATATTCATATTTAAAACAGAAAATTCACACAAGTGTTCAAAAACAATCATTATATAAAACAATAGAGTTAACATTTAGAATATTTTAAAACATTATCATACAGAACTTGATAATGAGCCATATAAATTAATGACAGTACAATTATAATAGAATCAAAATAGATATAAATCACAGATAAACATATCTCATTCCTGATAAAAACAATTACTACTCAATTCATAGATATATATAATTGAATTTCTTAAAATAGGAATAATTTATTTTTAAACATCATCAATGATTGATTAGTTTTATTAAGGAGCATCAAAAAGGCTATTGGTGACAAACTTCATAATTTTGAACCTTGGTCAAATGACGAGGATGACACCGGAGCTGAAACCTCCATCTCCTAACTTCCACATTACACTAATGGGAGGACTTTGAGCCTCAACAAATTTAATGTGAATCAGCCCTTGCTATGCGGCAAGTCTTTAGTGGCATCCAGGTTCAAACCATGATATGATGAAAACCACTGGTTGTGAGTTTGCAACCAAGACCACTAGGCTACCATGGCCACATGAATTCAAAGATAGTTTCTTATTCAATAAAAAAAAATAATCATGAAAATATGCAAATTATGTTACCATCAACATTAGAGTTATTTCTTTCAATATAATTGTTTCCAGATTCTCTAAGTATTTAATTTTATATGTATTATATTTTGCAATTTCACAAATTAATAATGGGCTTTTCAATTCTATGGTAAATATTTAATGTATCTCCTTTAATCTAATTTCAAGTTATCTACAAATATGGTTTTGAAAATATCAATATTTGGTTGTTTAAAATAAGTGGCTAACAAATAGAATGAAGACAAACTATCATCAGTATAACAAGTAAATTTATTCTTTTAATTATTATTTGAACAGCTAACATTATCCATTCTATTTGCTTAATAAATTGTATACAAACATTTTCTTGTATATTTTATCCATATAACTTCACAAAAAAAAAAAAAAAAAAAACCTAAGATAAAAGGAAGGAAAGTTGTACTTACTCATACAGAAATAGGCAAATAAACCCTGTTGTTATAGCCAACTGTACCATTATTATGCTATAAACTTTTTTTATGAAAGCTGAAAAAAATATGTTATTGATAAGAAATATTTTTATAATAAGATGAACTTTTTTAGTTAAATCTATATTCCTCATAAAATCAAATAACAATTTCAAGGAGAAAATAAAACACAAGATCTAGTATAAATAATCAAATTCCTTGAAAATGAAATTAAATTTGCAAACCAACCTTTACCTAAAACAAATTTTTTTTTAACTTTTTTTCTCTATTGATTACAAATTCAATTACAGCAATTTCGATACTGATGAAATTATTTTTAAAATGTATGAAAATATATGAAATAAAGTAATTTTAATATACAAAAATACTTCTAGCAATCTTCAAATTAATGCTTGCTTTTGCTAATGAGATATTCTTTCTCCAGACTTATTATCTTCAATATTGTGAGATGGAACCAAATTAGAAATGATTAAAAATGTAAAAGCCATATCTCTTTGGTAATGCTATCATTAGAAAGGAAATAATATTCAAGCATTAATGCTAAAATATAACTTGAAAAATAACAGCAATGATGCACCCATTGTTGTTAGAAAATATTAAAGGAATATTCAAGAAAAATATAACAAAATTACATGTCTGTTACATCGATATATCTATATAATATGCTTAAAATTCATGATATATTAGTGGTGTAAGAATGCTATCCTTGTTACATATTCACATACAATTTTAATGTTAACCTTTCTAATTAGAATATATCTATTTTTTGTTCACTGATAATTTTAAATGCAGAATAAGTAATCTCCTAATGATTTTCAGAAATAGCCTCTTTTGGAAATCAAACCATCTTATAACATCTGCCTTTAAGAGAAAATGAAACAATTTATTTTTTCAATGAAAAATGAAACAATTTATTTAAGGATATGACGATATGTATCATAGCAGTAAAACACACAACAATCATATCTATTTCATCATGTAAAAACTAATATTTGAAGTCTGTTTCATAATTCACTGAAAACAAAAGGAATGAGTAGTCATAAAACAAAGGTAAAAATCATTTATGACAGAGAAAAGAAATCAGATTTTAAATTACGACATTATCGAACACATGAAATAATACTCTACAATACCATTACAATTATTTCTAAATTTAGATGCAACAAAGCATCAGAAAACTAAATAGAAGTATAATCTTACCATGTCGTATGCTTTTCTCAGAAAAGGAGTCTTCAAATCCTCCAAAATTTGTATCAGAGCCATAAGCTGACATTTCCTTTTTATTTTGGAAAATTCTAAAAGCATAAATTAGCTTTAAATATTCAGAAAAAACAAAAAGCCTTTATATTTGAAAGTTAGTTCATAATTTTTGGTGTAATGATTATTACGGGCAATCTCTTTAGACAGCTTTATTTGATTCATTAAGAAATTAGTTAAATTTTTAGTTATATAATCACATTATGGAAAATAAAAATACAGTTTTTACAGACTTAGTCATCTAAAAATATTATGGAATGAAAAAAACACTTAAGTTTTCGTGTAAATTGACTTAAGTTTGTAGTGCTGTATTCTTTTGCATATATTTCAGATAATTAAAGTCATTTATACACTTTTTCAAGCAGGACTTTCATGTCCATTTGAGAATGATAATAACTTAGATGCAACAAAAGAAGAAAACAAAAAATGGCAATGCCGAATATTATATAATAATGTAATCATCTTCCACAGTTCAAAAGAAAAGTGTTAACTTGAAAATCAAATTTATCAGAATAAACAACAAAAGTAACTCTTTGGTAAAGGCAATTAGGAAAATTTTTGTCAAATAATTTCACGTTTGCGTTTGATTATATCACAAACAAAGTTAAAAATGATTAATTTACATAACACAACAACAAAAAAAAAATTCAATTTAATTTTAAATATAAATATTTATGATCATGTTTTTACCTTCTTCAGAAACACTAAGGACACACCCTTTAAGACGTGTGATCGAAGAGCCAATATCTTAAAAATTCAATAAAACGGCTATAAACTTTTTACAGCTGTAAGAGTCTGTAAAATGCGTCACTTCTCACAAAAATCGCGGATTTCTAGATGACTAGTATCAACAAGTGTCAACGCATGCGCTTTACATATAAACAGAATATTCTGGTTTTGCTTTCGAATTCGCGAGTGAAGACCAGAAATTACCATTACAAACGGAAGCCGTGATTGAGATAGAAAAAGCTGAGTAAAATGGAACTAGTATAAATATTTTGTTGGTGAGCAACCCAAAACGTTCACATTTTTCAAAGTTTAACCACGATCATTTCAAGATATAACATTCTAAATACTTCCATGAATAATGAAAAAAAAAAAAAAAAAAGATTGGGGCAAAAAAAAATTTTTTTTTTCAAACATTTCCAACAGTTGATTTCCAATTTTCAAACATTTTTTGATAAGGAAATCAACTGTTTAATTTCAACAAATTGTTTTCTTTCAAGTAATATCTGATTGCTAAATAAAATTTTAAAAATACGAAAGTAACTGAAAACATTGTTGAATAATTAACTGACAGTAGTGATCGAAAAAGTGTTGGAACTGAGGACGTTTCTACCAGCTGCTCAGAGCTTGCATGTATGAAGGTGGCCGAGCGTAAAGGGCGGGCCCGCATCAAATCACAGCTCGGCCTGCCTTTTCGAGGCAAAATTCTTCAAAAAAAAAAGGGGGGGGGGGACAAATCACAACACAAAAGTGCAGCAGCTCAAGCAGGCAGTCCAAAATTTTTGTAGTATTCAGCCTTTTATTTCTAAAAGCTTTCTTATTGTTTAAAACAGAGGAGGCTTAACCGTAAAGCATGATAAGTACATTCGTAAGAATCAGAGGAAAGGGACAACACAAAAACTCTGCATATAGCAGAACGGAGTAATACCACGCAATATCGTATTTATTGGCATCAATGAGGAGCACAGCCATTCGTTTAAGTATTGCCCTGAATATTTCCAAGACAGAGTCCGTCTTCTTTTCCAGAAACCATAGAAAAAAAAATAGAGCCAGATATCTATCGGGCAAACAATAAACTCCCTTAGTCCTGGTTCATAAAATACCTTGATGTATCGTTAGATAAAAAAAACTCACTTTCAAACAACACATTGCACAAATTAAAAAGCAGTATAAATCTGTAGTTAATTGTATGTTTCCCTTCATCTCGAGTAAATTTACATTAATCAGACATAATAAACTGCTTATCTGATTATAAGATATTACTGATAATAAGACCCATCCTGACCAAAGATTGTCCAGTCAGAAAAAATTCAGACAAAGACATTTTTTTTATTATAGATAATTCTATATAAATAACAAATTTAAGAAAGAAAAAAAAAACTTTTCGCTTCTGTACTTTACTGAAATATATTCGCGAATTACTTCATCGTACGAAATAGATCTCGTCATATCATGTTCAATGGATAGCATTGAAAAGTTATTAAACTTTTCATCTGACAGAATTGACATGTACTTATTTTTGATATAGGCCATTTATGAAAAAGATAATTTTGCTTCACAACTCGTTATAAGTATTGTTAAATAAATTTTAAAAATCGTGCACATATTTAGAAATATGTCATTGACATATTTCTAAATATGTATATGTGTTTTCAAAAATTATTTTTCAATTTTCAGAAGCAGTAATAAATCTTTTTGTTCGAAGAGTACTATGTCTAAATAATGCTTGAATTGACTACATTCACTAAGTAGTTCTTCGCTAATATCATTTTTATACAATGACATAGCCGACGTTAATGATGCAGGTTCAATAACTGAGTTTTTTTAACCCAAGTTTACCGAAATTTTGAATCTATTTCCCAGCTAACTCAAACCGCGTGAAC
This sequence comes from Nephila pilipes, assembly GCA_019974015.1. Taxonomy (NCBI): domain Eukaryota; kingdom Metazoa; phylum Arthropoda; class Arachnida; order Araneae; family Nephilidae; genus Nephila; species Nephila pilipes. Next base: position 365,178 of record BMAW01070488.1, on the reverse strand, counting down.
TGCCTTGTAATGAGAATACCATCTGGTGGTGCTTGAATTTTTTAGTGAAAATGTCAGTGATGCTCTTTCACTCAAAATTTTCCAACGATGTGAGAATGCAGAGAAAAAATGCATCTCTGTTGAATAGTTCCGAAATATTCTGTTATTTCCATTACAATGGATACTGCCTCCAATCCAACCAAATTTAAAGAATGCACAGCACAAGGTGCAAAATCTGCAAATGCATCAATTTTTTTCATTTGTGCTTGCAAACCTGTACATTTTCTACTCTTATTAGACCCGTTTTCGAATGACTGCCCACGAATATTTTTCATGAGAAGGCCTGCATAGCTTAAAAATTGAGATACTAGCGTAATTAGTGTCTCGCTGGTGTGATTTTCGATCTGGAGAAAGGTTGTAAGTCGTTCGAACATTTTTTCTTTATAACAGTATCTAAATATTATTGGTAGTTGATCCGTATAGGCAAAGGAATCTGGTGAGAATTCTACGATAAGGGTATAATATTTTGCATGTCAACCGTTAATCTGCTCAATAAAACGTTTTAAAACAATTTTCGCATGAGCTGCAAAATCTCTTCATGTACAGTTTTGAATATGTAAATAGTAGTTTTTATCATCTCAGTATGACACTTTATGAAATTTTCTTTAAAGAAAGGATCAAATTCTGAAATACGTTCCATTTCTATTATGTGGAAAGCCCCCACTTTTCGTCATGACCTCATAGGGGCAAGTCTCTCTCAGATAAAATTTTGTTGCCGCTTCTAGCCGCTCTAAAATAATATAAAAATATTTTGATGTTTTATTTGCTTTTTTCTTTTGACGCTATATCTATTGTGCCTTTTTTCAATTTTTGTATGAGGTAGATCATGATGGCTTTCTTATGGTCATCAGATTCTTCACGAGATACGAGAATTTTTCTTATGTGTTTCCAATCTTTAGATACCGTCATATACCAAAGCTGCTAAGTTTCCTGAATGGAGAAATAATTTGCATGGTAAACAAAATGCTGCTCCTTTGCATAAGGATTAGCAAAGCCAGGATCTTACAATCGTTTGACCGTTTTTCATATATTTAATAAAAAGAAAAAACAGTGGCAAAAATAATTTAGTTTTAAATACTTTAGATAATAATTTAATAAAAAATAATTTAGTTTAGTCTTTTAAGTTAGATTCTGAATATGAATCAATTTCTTTTCTGTATTGGAAAAAAGTAAATGCAGGTTTAGGCAAAAATCGATTGATTAAAAAGTAGTTAACTTTGTCCAAAATCCTACATTGCTACAATTTACTCTTACATCAATATTGTGTTATACAGATAATATTTTTATCTCTTCTTGCATGCAGTTTTTATCTCTTTTCTGGACAAGACATTTGGCTCTGCGTTCGGTGTCTCTGCGGTCCTCAGTATATGTGCTCTTCAAATACTTCTACACCATCGGTTACATTTACCTCTTCCGAACCTGTAATCTCTTTGGATGATTTATCGACTCCTACAGCTTTGTATCGAGGGGGGGGGGGAAGGGTCAATTTTTGACATTTTGATAGTTCTGTGGCCCTATGTTCTTACATTTTTCATTTTTGATTGCAACTTAAATATTTATATCCGAAAATTTTTAAGTTTGACTTTAAATATGTTATGTTACATTTATAAATTCTAATGCAATTTTAAAAAACTGCAAAAAATATGCTGTCAATTTTAACATCTTAAATTCTCCAACATTTACATTGTTTTTTATTTACATGCTATGGATTTGTTCAGTCAGTCAAAGTTGTAATTCAATAAAAATCAAAATGGGAGTTTTCAAAAAAAAAAAAAAAAAAAAAACTCTCGGGCCTGTCGATTTTTAATTTTTTTGTTAAAAGGTTTTTTTACGTGATACTGAAATATACAGGGCATGCTGAGAAATATATATGACATCATGGTTTTTTTTAATGTAAATCCCCATTTTTATTAGAGTATTAGGAAGTGGACATTTTTTTTATACATACGATAAGGTAAATATGGATTATAGATGGTGGTTACATCAAGAAATTTTGAAGAAAAATGTTTATAAAAGTTTTAATTTTTTTTAATCATAATACATTTATTTTGTTTTGTAGGTACGAGTAAGCGGATTCAAAAGTCACTAGTGAATAGAAAAAAAAAAAAAAAAAAAAAAAAAAATGACCGCACCGGGTCCAAGTGTTTTGTTTATTTTCTTTCAAAAATTTCCCGTTTTAAGTTTTGTTGAATTTATCCGCTACTTAACGATTACGAATGCACTGTATTAGATGTGGATTTATATTTAGTTTGTTATATGGTTATGTTTCAATAATATAATATTCACAGTTCCTATCCATGAAAAAAATTGCTTGCTCACCTGAATAAAGGCAACTCCAATGAAACCGTGAGATATTCAGCACAACTTCGTTTTTTACGCTTGCAAATTCAAAGGTCAAAAATAACTAATTAAATAAAGATATTTAGGAAAAGCTAGCCATTTACAAATATATGGGGGAAATTACAGCCATTTTGCATTATTCGTAAGTGTATAAGCCAATATTTTTCTAAACAGCTTGTTTAGAAAAATAACGTTGCCTATCGACTTAAATATCAACTATTGGATCCTATTACTTACAATCCGAGGATTTCAATTTATTTGAGGAGGTAAAGGTGCCAAGTTAGCGACGTCGGTCTCTTTTGTTTTTTATTGCACTCGTCTCAGATTCCTGAGGAATGCGCGGTAATGCTCAGGTATAGTTTTTTTCATAGCGCATAGCGTATTATTAGTGTTAGTTTTAACTAGCGTATTGTTAGTTTACTAGTGGCGTTGTTGACGGTTAGTCGATTCTTATGTTAAACATTTTTTTTTTTTGCTGTTTACTGAACAAGTTTCGAAAATAAATACATATGGCTGAATGCGCTAGTAAGAGTGAAAGGAAATTAAACATAGGTGAACATCAGTTCGGTGCGGAATCTCTTTCTCTTTGGGGCTCAAAGTTTAACCTACTTAGCCTAATGAGAGATCCACCCTGACTATATTTACTTTTATCATTAAGGGAGTGAATAGTATATAATGATAGAAATAATATTCCCTTAATAATTCAATGAAATCTTTTGTAAATTTTTTCCCGAAAAATATACAAACTTTTACTTTTTAATTATATATGTAGGATTTTCCAGCTGATTTTTAAAGAATTAATTTTATTTTCCATTGTTCTGTAAAACCAGTTCCTCAGATACTCGATAGATGGCACCACGAATCAGAGTCATGTGATAGCTCATGCAGTGCCACCTATTCCAGAACAAAACTGAGTGTGACCTTTCGTTCCCGCTCTCTCTTCTCCCTCGCATTACCCGCGTCGGAAATAAACTCCGAACGTCAGAGAGCGTTCCAGCGGCCTTTGCCGATATGGGTTAAATGAGGCAGCCATCTATTTTGCTCCGATGAACTGGTCAATTCGTCGTCTCATGGTGTATATATTTTCATCCTTCATCTCTCCATTTAATAAACAAGTAAAACTACTGCAAGCATTGTCATTGAATTTCTACGAAAACAACACAGAATCCGGAAATGGAATTACCCCCCTAGACAACCAACCCTTTACGAAAGAGTAAACTATCGTAGATTTGGGATGAACAATCTCAACACCCCACCGTCTACATGTATATATATATATATATATATATATATATACATATATATAAAGTATTTGTGGGGGAATTGATATTTAGAATGCCTTCCTGCGCTAGAGAGTGCCACGAATCAGACCACTGTTTAATAGCCTCATCCATGGGGTCCACCCCTTGAAAGCCAGAGGCATGTGTGCGGCTGCGGTGGTTGGAAGTACGATGTGATAGTTAACTTAATTGTTTGATATGTAAACCCCATAGTCTAAATTTTGTTTGCAAGCTATTTGTATACATCATATATTATATTCAATTAATTATCAGTTAAAAAATTCCTTTTCTTTATTGGATCCGCAAATCCTCTAGACACCGATTACAAAAGCGAGTCATAAACCACCTTTCTACAGTTAGGATTCTAACAATTGGAGGCTTTCACCCCGGATCCACATGTTAAATGTTAATTAATTTTTTTTAAAAAAAATTCAGCTCCTTTGCTCTCTCATCAAAGATTGAAGAAAAGTTTTATAGCATTCAGGCATATGTAATACTTCAAAAGTCACCCTGATGCTGCGGAAGAGTTCCTGCTGTTCATCTCCTTGAAGATCTACACCGATTCCGTACCATCCTGGTGCAAAGGAAAATAAATCGTCGTTGATAAGAACCATCCCGATTCTGTGCATCGAGGTACCATCCTGATATAAGAAGAAAACTGAGTTCATTACAGCAAAAATCGTCCCGATTTTTGAAGTGTCATTTGGATACAAAGAAAGCTGCGTAGTTTTGTGATGCATACCATTTTATGATTCAGTAGTTTTGTGATTAATATTGGTGTTAAGTGTAACACTGACAGATAAAGAATCATAGATTTAACATACGAGTAATTTTGCCAAAAATCGGGCAACTATTACCTCTGTAACATCATATCGCATGATTTCGTAAATGTCTCGGTAGCGTGAAGGATCACACAGCTTAAATAAATTTACTTCTTTATTTACAATTGTTAAGAGTTATTACCAAGTTACAAGGCGTTTTCGCCTTATTATTTTTTGTAAAATGTCACGAACAAAATATCACGAACAGAAATATATCTAAATGACTTCAGTCATGAATGAATCCGGTTGAACGACCAATGACAAGACAACATCTATCTTTGTCTCCCAACACCATTCGTTTTTATCGGACAATATCCATTTTGACGCACAGGCATGCAGGTGCCACAATTAGAACGTCAAACGGATAGGCCATAAATCCTCAGACTATAGTTCACAATACCTCACAAAGGTGGACCATCCCTTCCACACTTTTTTAGCAGAGTCACGCGTTCATGAATGCACTAAAGTAGCTGACCTCAGATGTGGCTTATTTATTGCAGGCTTTGGAGAAATAAAGCTTTTTATTACGCCTTTTGAATGGGTAATCGGGAAACAAAAACAGAAGTTCAATAAAAATGTCTTTAACGACGGATTATCTATAGGCTACGTTACACCATTTTACTGTGAAAATATGTGTGTATGAATATCATTATGTATACTTTTATGTGTCGCGTAACCTCGATTGCTATTTTTCTTCTTAGTTAAGAGCATTTTTAAAATTATTTTCTAATATGAAGCTAACTCATAGGAATCTTTTTTAATTTGTCTCAGTATATTACCACTTTTTCTCAGAAACGAAAGACAGAAGAATAGTAAATTCTCTTTAAACCACTTTGAGAGAGTTACTTGCTGTCAATCCAACATTTTTTATTTTATTTTGACCTGTTTGCCCTTTATTAAACATTAAGCAAGAATTATTGCAAACTGAGTAGTGATCTTTCTGCTCAAGTAACCATAATTTTGTTTTATTTAGGAAAACCTTTCTATGCATGAAAATGCTAATTTTTTTTAGTTATAACAAATACTTTCTAGGAATATTTGATTTTCTTTATTAAATACATCTGCATTTCGCATTAATTCTGAAGTATACGCATTTTTTTTGTAATAGTATATCAGTTGTTATCAATTTTCAATTTATTTCCAATTATTCTTTTAAGGATTATAAGTGAAAATTGTACATACATACTTTCCTCTTGAATGTAATATATTTTGAAATTCGTATAAGTGCTTTGAATATTACATATTATTATTATATTTGTGGAAAGGTTGGGGCTGTTAATAAAGAGACCTGCGCTGTCAGACATTTTATTTTGATCTCATACGTATTAACTTATTATTATTACCTTCAATGTACACACCTCCTGTATCCCTACAATGCTGCATGTGAATCTGCCATTGTTCGAAACAGTGAAGGTAGTTTTCTTCTGTCAGCTCCTTCAGGACGCATGCCGCTTTCTCTTTCACAGCTTGAAAAATTCAAATCTTGTTCCTGTTACAGCAGATTTCCTCTTAGGAAACAGATATAAGTCGCATGGTGCAAGATCCGGCGAATAAAGTGGATGGTCTAACACTGGGTATGCAGTATTTGTCTAGAAACCTCTTGACAGACAATGTGGAACGAGCCGGCGCATTGTCTTGGTGGAAAAATTTACCGTACGGAATTTTTGTCAATTTCTGCAGTCTCAGCAATCGTACGAATATTTAACCGACGATCAGAATGAACCAGATGACCTATTTTTTCGATATCGTCATCCGTTTTTGACGTGGAAAGGCGACCCGGGTGGGAATAATTTCAACGTCTTTTCGGCCGTCTTGAAAACACTTAAGCCACTCAAAACACGTGCACGCAATAAACATTCATTGCCATATACTTTTTTCAAAAAGTTATATAAGTTTCAATCGTTGTTTTCCCAAGTTTCATGTGTTATTTCACAACAAATCATTACTCACTTAGCATTTTTCAAGCGAAACAAAAAATAACTGTGATGCTAACGAAGTCTGTTGCTACACGGATTTCTTTACAGAAGTGAAAGGCACTGTATTCGAAAGAGAAAGCTTCACGCTAAACAGTTGTCGGTCGCTGGCGTCGGGTGCATGCGCATTTCTTCTGTAGCAGTGTTAGTCTCGTAATTTAATAGCCACACCTCGTATATTATTTATAAAGAATAATGGGAATTTCCTAAAGCTCAAGAAATATTGACGAAAATCAACTCAGTTATTTCAAATCATATTAATAATATATAAAAAAAAAAAAAAAGTCTCATGCCTTATTACCTCGGTTATTTATGCTTATACGAAATCGTTATTCTGCTAGCTAATTCAATAAAAGCAAAAATTCGAAGTTAAGTTAAAAAAAAAAAAAATCAAAAATATTTTTATGTAATTTTAGACTGTTCGCCAGATTCAAGTAATATAGAACAAATTTCATTTAAAATCAGAATCGTTCATATGAACTCATTTCCTACAGGAATTAAAGAGTCACTCCTAAGGTTTTAACCTGTTTTAAGTACAATTGGGTAAGGATTGCATTAATATTTTCCCAATGAATTGTTAACTTAATGTAATTTAGATACACAACTTACGTGACCAGGAAAATTGTAAAGAGTCTGAGAGGGAAAGAAAACTTAGAAGAAAAATTTCTTAGAGTCAAAAAAGAAATTTGTGGACTCTTTTTCTTCAGGGAAAGAAAAAGAGTCCACAAATTTATTCTCATTTAATAAATTTGTTAATGGACGATGCGGCCAAGATAACATTTGATATTGTTGGCTTCTTCAATATTGTCCAAGAATTGCATTCGTTTTTTAAATTCCTACTATTAACTCACATTCTCCCTGTATATATCTTGTTCAAATTTTTAATCGTTAATAAAATGCTTTTTATTCATCCATTCAGATTCAAATAAATTTTTTTAAACTTGTAGAGGATGACACTTGATGTTAATACAGTTTTTTAAATATTAATTCATTAATTAAATTAAAATTGGTTAAAATGCAGTTGAACCCAAATACTTGGCGTGGTTTCAAAAATTGTCAAACTTGGCGATTTCTTGTTTGTTTGAACATAAGTCCGCGAAGCGGACCAGGGTAGCCACATTTGGTAGAATACCGCCAAATAATTTCTGTCACCAAGGGTGGTTGGACCGAACTGCATTCCAACCATTTAATTTACCGGATGAATTAAGAAACAAGCCAATGCTTCTAGTATGTCAATTGTCTCGCAATGGCAAAGTTGGTAGAGCGTCAGCGTAGAATCTTCATGCCTTCGGATCGAATATCATCAGAGCATAAAACTTTTTTAATTGATTTTCAAATAATTAATTTTAGTTTTATATGGGAGAAAAAAAAATTTCTCTTATATAAGATATTTAGCAGGATATAAATTTAGGAATAAATAGCGTGCAGATCGCTGGAATTTTTTTTTTTTTTTTTTCCTTTTTATTTTTTTTTTTTTGAAAATTTATATATTTTTTTTTATTATTTTTAATTTTTTAAAAAAAATAGGAAAAATAAAATTTTTCTTTGTTGACTTAAGTAGGAAATGACTTAAAAAACATTTTTTTTTTATATTGTTTCTACGTGATTTCATAGATGGAACATTTTAAAAACCAATGTAAATAAACTAACTTTACTGCATATTAGCGAAACTAGGTTGGAGAGTAGAGTGAAAGTAATAAGACCTTTTAAATTACAATTAAAGGAGGTATTGAAAAATTAAAAATGCCGATATACGATAACTCTTGAGATATTATGACTGAAGTTGCAACAAATTCTTTACTGGGTAATGTGTCCACTTTTATTTGTTCCGTTTTGATATGGGATGATATCTTTACAAATGTTAATGTCACAAGTAAAATGCCACAATCTCTCCTAAGTCAATAATTAATGAATCCATGAAAACAATCAGTAAAATTATCAATTTCCTAAATTCATATAGATTTAATGAAGCTTTTATTAAATGTATTGATGATGTCGCAGCAATAGCGACTAATCTTGATATTTAAGCAGAGTTTCTCATTGAAATGCACAGAAAGAAAATTCGTCTTTTCGATTATGAAGTTATTGAAGAGCAGTTCGATCCCAAATAATTATTTAAAATTATGTTTTATTTAACAATAGATAATACTGTTAGTAATTCCATTCAAGAAAGGTTTATATCCTCAAACGAATGCAACACATTATTTAAATTTGTAATTGAATGCAGGAATATGTACGAAGACGACTCAAAAATACTTGGTGCAAATTTTGATATTTCTTAACAAGCGACACAGTTGCAAAGGGAAAAAGAAGTTTCAATAAGCTAAAAATTATTAAATTTTACTTAAGATCATCTATGTGACAAGAACGATTGCGTAATTTAGGTTTGTAGAAAAGAAAAGTTTGTCAGGAGTAATTAACTTAGATGGCCACATTAACAAAGTTACAAGTAACAAAGCAAAGAAAATGACAATTTAATATTTTGTTCCGTAGAATACTTTTAATACACATGCAATTTGCTAATTATTAAATATTTGATATTAAAATGGAATACTGAAATTTTTTTTAGAAAAATTCCTTCTTCTCCCCATCTCCAAAATGACAAGCCAAGCAATAAAGAAAATAAGAGAGAATAAGTTGAATTCTTTATGCTTCCCCAACAGCTTCCAATGGTGTTCGTATGAGTTCCATCAATAGGATTTATAAAGCCTTTAAAATGGTTAACACAATAATGATTGTTGAAAAACTCGCTTAGCTTATTTTAGGCTAACCAGCAATTAGGCAGAATGGATGATTCTGGTCAATTCTTTTACAACTATTCCAGTGTCTCCCTATTTCTTCGGTCAACTGGAACCTAACCATTCACTCTTGACAAAAAACTCTCTTCAAGATGAAAACGAAGAAACTATTTTAACTTTATGAACTCAATGATATTTTCTGAGCTCAAATTTTGACTAACCAATTTCAACTATAATGCTTTCACCTCCAATTTTATTTATTCTTTTAAAGTTTATTCAAAATTAATTGATAGCTACGTATTATATATGTAACTATCACTGGATTAACCTCGATAATCTTTGCGATTGTTGATTCTCAAACATTTTCAAACCATAACTATATGTCTTAAAAATTGATTCATGAAGAGATAATGACATAATCGAAAGGAGAATATTTTAGAGTGCTTTGATGAAATTTGCAATGCCTCAAATGAATCTAGTGTTTCATTAAATATCTTCTCAAGTATTTTCTTCCAGAAATTCATCTTTGGGGAATTTTTGTAAGATCTTTCAGTGCACCCAATTTAGTATTAAGTAGCTCAAATTGCTGCTATGCATTTTAATAAGAAAAGCATACTTTTGAAAAAAAATTTGTTTTACCACATGCATATTCATATTTTGTTTTTCAATAAATGAATTTCCCAAGCGTTAGATAAAGAAATAAACTTTTGCTAAATTTTGTATCTGCGAGAAAATGAGGTAGTATTTTTTTTCTCAAGAAAATTAAGTCTATAACCGGCATTCGCTTATATCCGGAATTTTACAGATGAATTAAACTCATCGCCGATCCAATTAATGCATAAGTTAAGTTTTCTTCAACTTTCGAAGAAGTTTTCTTGAATTTTATTTGACATCAGGGAAGGAAGTTCTATATTTTAAATACACCGGTTATAATAACCGGTTATAATTAAATGAACACATCACAGGGTGACGGATGGCTGAAATTATATGGCACGGTGGCGGTTTCGTCTCTAAAACCGGCCCTGGTTGTGGCATTTCGGAAACAAGTAGACAATTCGGACGGATTAAGTACAAAAAAATATTTCTAACGTCCTTTGAATTTCAAAAGTTTGAGGTTTAAGTGTTACATTGCTCTAACATGGGTAGGAAAACTACTAAAATCCCTGCTGACATTAAGAAACTCATAATTCGTGATTGACATCATGGAAAAACTGAGAGCAAAAAAAAAAGGTGAAATATTAATTTTAAGTCAATCTATAGTCCATAACATTATTTCGGAATACAAAAAGACAAATTTAGTTAAAAAGAAGCAGCATGCTGTTACGTCCAAGGCATTTTACAGAGCGTGAGAAACAATGGATCGTAAGGAACATTACTTGCAATCCTTATACCTGTGCAGCTCAATTGTCATTATGTAAGAAATTTGACAAGTCTCAAAAAGCAAAAACTATCAGAAACATTTTCAATATGTAAAAATTTCATGGGAGAGTGTCTAAAAAAATCATTCGATAGTGAACGAAATCGAGAGCCTCGACTGCAATTCGCTAAAACCTATATTCAAAAGCCTCCAGAGCTTCGTAAATGGGTTACATTTGTTAATGAGAGAAAGTGTAATATTCTTGGATTTGGTTTTATTAACGTCGCACTAGAAGCAACAAGAGAGCTATTGGCGATGGATCTCGTAATTTTGAACCTCGGTCAAGTGACGAGGACGACACCTGAGCTGGCACCCCCTGTCCTAACATCCCCACCACTCCACTGGGAGGACTTTGGACCCCGAAAGATTCAACGTGCATCAGTCCCGGCTACACGGTGGGTCTTTAGTGGCAACAAAGCTCGAACTTGCGACTCGTCGAAAACCGTCGGCCACGAGTCCACTACCGTGAGCACAAGGCTACCGCAGACAAAATGATGGCAATTGGTCTCTGTAGATGAGGCGAAGGCAGACTAGAGAGACTCGGTGATGGTGTCGTAAACTCTGTAGACAAAGCGATAGCAATTGGCTTTGTCTGCCATCACTTTGTGGACAGTTATACATAGTCCAAAGTCTCCAAATATGAGAATTATGACCCAAAACGTAATACTTATATTTGGACACATGTAATCAGAACACCACATAGAGTCCAGATCCCAATCCTATCAAGCCTATTTCCTATCGAGCAGCATTTGGAAAATAGAATTCTCAAATTTAAAATTTTCAACTTGAATGAGCTTAGAGAAAGACTCGCATTAGAATGGGGGAAATAGAGAAACACAGTTGACGAAATCCATGCTTAAAAGGCTGAATGAACTCATGAAACGTAAAGGAGATTCAACACATTATTAAAGAATATTTACAGAGCTTTTATAAAAAGTTATGTTTTCGTGCCTCAATACTTTTCTTATTACTACTTTTAGTTAGTTGAACAGAAGGGAATAATTTTATAATTATTTATAACAATATTTTCAGCTAATTTTAAAAAATTTTAAAATTTTATTTAGTCGTCAGACATGACATGTAATTTTTTTTTATTAAAATAAAACAGTTGATTTTTCTTTCAAAAAATATTTGACAGTTAATTTTGTCCTAGTACTTTTTACAGCCTCTGTATGTCCTTTACTGGAAATAAGAAGATAAAGTTCTCTATCGTAAACCTTGGGTGTGCATAAAAGATCTAACCTTTTTTTAAAAAAATTAAATGTTCCAGTTAAGGCCAGTATTATATGGGAGGGAATCACTTCTCGATTCCTACGCTACTAAATTCCTACAAGAGAGCTTCTGGAAGATCTAAATTATAAGAGACAAAAAGCATAGAAATAATTGAAATTTGTTGTTTCATAAGATCTGGAACATGTCCAGAAATTTCTTCCGTATAGATTAACATCCAGAGAGCGATATCACCAAAAAATACTGAGCTTTGGTTTATAATTTATAAATTCCAGTTTTCATAGATAAAACCAAACAGTGATTTAGCTGTTTTAGTTTTTTGCTCACAACTTGGTTTTTTCAACATGCAATTTGCATATACAGCGGCCCAACTAGAACTAATAAGAGTTGCCATCAATTGCAAAGGAAATCATTCGGCATGTTTTGTTTATATCAGAGAAAAACAGATAATGGACATAAATAGTAGACAACACTTAACACTGGGGGAGCACGACGACGATTTTAAAATACTAATCCTAAGAGCTATTCAGTAATAATGAAAATGCTTACTCAAGGTAATAATCTGCAGAAGCTCTTAGATCAAAGATTTTTAAAAATGTTTACTATCATTAATTCCATATTAGCAAAACAAATAGAGTTCATAATGGAATATTTACAAAAAAAAAAAAAAAAAAAAAAAAAAAACCCGGAAATAATGTTTTTCTATTTATGCAGCATAATGGACATTTGGCACACTCTACATCTTCGATAAAAAAAAAAAGTTTTTAAAAACGATAATTACTATTAATCTAATTCTCTTTACGTGCAGATTCTGTGGCTTTAGATAAGCAATGACTTATCTAAAGCCACAGAACAAGAATGAAAATAGACGCTTTAGAGTTTTTGTATATATGTTCTATTAAATTTCTTAAATTTGTTCTGAGGATAAAGATATTCGCATTCATTTCTACAATTTATGTTATTTCTTCGAGGGAAGAATAGGGATTTCAATATTTAATTCCTTTTTTACTTTTCCAGTTCATGAATTTTTTTGTAGTGGATCAGTACAGGCCTAAAAACAAACCCATTTGGTTAAATACTCGTATTCCTCTTTTTTCACAAGCAGGTGTATGAATTTTTCAAGAAATATTCTTAGAAGACGATTTGAAATTAAACTTTCCTGACAAATTCATTTTCAGAATGGGCAGAATAAACGGACAGGGAGATAAACTACGGACCGTCGGATATATTTGCCCGATGAGTTTCTACATAGATTGCATAAACGTAAGATCCCGAAATGTAATCAATACTGATGTCAGTAATACAATAGCACCTCCTGTAACGGATTTTTCCGAATAAGGGAAACATCTATTTAAAGAAAAATTGTGTTGGTTCAGTTCTCTTTGAATAGGGACTTAATGTATTTACCTTTTAAGAAACGACTACTATTTAAGGGACATTGGAAAAAAGTTTCAAAAATAAGATGTAGAGAAATAAAAAAAATAATCTTTGTTAATAATCTTTCGAGATTTAAAATATAAGTTCGTACTCAGTGAAAGATAATTTTGTGACAAGAGAACAACAAAATGAAAAGTTAATCCTTCTTTTTTGAAAACTGCTTTTCAGTAGAGAAAAGAAAAATAATATATTGGGGGAAAGCAAGTTGTGATGCAATCAAAATGATATTTACCATTCATTGAATTCAAAATCCAGTTATTCTTGCTACCATTCTCAATAGGGTAAAGAAAACAGTATTGACAAGTTGTAAGGCAATCCAAAAACCAATGGGAAGCAGGGTTTGAAATTCCAATTTCGAGTTTAAAAATGCATCAGTTTTATTACAGATTTATAACTCAGCCTCAAAACCAAGCCATTGCATTTGCGAATTATTTCACATCTCATAATGGTTTTCACGGGATGCTTCCCTTTTTTTTTTCCTCAGCACAGAAAATAACCTATTTTATAAGTTATGGCTGGCCAGATAAAGCACTTAGAGTCAGTCGCGTGTGTCTTTGGTTGATTTAAGCACGGTTGTAATTTTTTTTTCTTTTGTAATACACCTATGTAAAAAGTACTAGGAAATCGTTTATAAATTTATATTTGAGCACTTTAAGATGTTAACAAAACTACACAACATATTAATTGACACAGAAATGTTTCGCATACTTACAAATTAAATATTTTTAATCTATTCATCTATATTGCTGTAGGCATCTCGGTTCGTTCTAATTTTTAATCGATTCACTTTAATTTAACTCGCTATAACTTAACTTTATTCGCTTTAATTTTTTCTAATTCAAAATCATCCCTTTTTTAAAGACTGTTTTACTGATTCAAACTATCTAGCGCCAGTTGTAGCTGTTATTTATTTAAGACGTGGTATGGCTTATATTATTAGTAATCAAAAATTTAGCTTGGAGTTGGTTGATGTTAATTTCTCCATCAGATGCTCATCGAAGGAAAATCGTTTATAAAAGCAGAATAAGCTGTCAGACTTGTATCCGCAAAAATATGCAAACTTAATTGACTTATTGGTGTGATATTTAACTCTTTGGGGACTTTTATATATTTCAGGTGATTTAATTCTTTAAGCTGTTTTAGAAAATTTCAAGATTTCAAGAGTTTTCAGTGTAGTTTGGAGAGAAAGCTTAGGACATATCAATGTAGGTGAGGTTAAAAAAAAACTACTGGATTTTATATCCATTTGACAAGTGAACAGATTTTTATTTTAGTTACTTGTTCTGTATTGTCAAATTTTAAGGATTCAGAATAAATTTCTAAAATATCAGAGTCTTTATCCCTCATTGACCCTAACACAAGTGACTTAGAATTTTTCTGGATGTTAGGAAATAGCAGAACTTTCTTAACCCTTTATAATCAGATCTTCTCTCTATCATCATTTCAATAGCTGTATCTTGGTTAGCAGAACTTTCTTAACCCCTTATGATCAAATCTTCCCTCTATCATCATTTCAAAGCTGTATCTTGGTTTCATTGATTCTCTAAATAAAAGGTGATTGATAACTACCTTCAAACAAAAAAGAGCTATTCGTAGTACCAAATATCATATGGTACTACAATATGGTACTATGGTATATATGTAGTATCAAATATTATGTAGATATATCTTAATATTACCTTTGTCATCATGTAAAAAAATCGTAAGAAATTGAGATATTTTTTATTCAAAGATCTTTGTAAAAATACTCTTCTGATGTCAGATATTTCCCCGATTTCATTCATTCAGAATCTTATCAGAATAGAAGGAATAGTTTCATTTAAGTTAATACCAGTCTGGAGATTTTCATTGAAGCATCGAAGAAGGTCTATTTCTTCATTGAAGGAATTGTTAAGGAGGTAATGGAGCCAGTTCGCAATGAATTTTTTTCCACAGGAATTTCATCAATCATTCACTCCTACAGCTACTCTTGAAACACCGCATGTATTTTTTTGTTTCTATCTAGTTTTCTCTTATTTCTTGGTGTTAGCTTCTATCCTCTTCAAAGGCAGTTCATAAAGGTCTGGTAAAGCAGCTTGATCCATTTGCCAAGGAATGTGAACTCTTTCTCTTTGTGTCAAATATTTTCTTTAAAGTGAATCGCAACACCATGGATCGATTCGTTTTTAGTATTCTCTTCAACTTGTTCCTGAATGCCTAAAAGTTCTTAAGTCCTACAGTGTTGAAGCAAGTATATCTTCTTGAAATTACATATTCACAATAACAGTGGGGTATCCAGAAATTAATTTTGGTGGTGCATATCGTCATTGCCATGAAAGAAGAAATTTTGTAGTTTAGAATTACCACTTGATAAATAGAAAAACAATATGTTATAACAGTCTTATTTCTCCTATTTAAAACTGCTCAAGTATTGATATAATTTTATCAAGTTATAAAAATTACAAAAATGAAGATCATTTAAGAAAAATAATTAAGATATACCACGAGAATAAAATTTGCAATTTTGGGGGTGCATTTTCTATAGGGGGATGAACCCCTCCCTCTCTTCCTCTACAAACACTGACATTAAAGCACTATTTTTTGATATAGCAAAGTCTTTTTTATTCTTTCCACAAGAATTGGCTTAGTTGAAATCCTTTTTTCTCTTTATGATGAAAAAAAGTTTAAGCATGAGAAGAAAAAAAAAACCCTTTTATGCTTTAAAATTTAGAATATCAATAATATATAATAAAAGAAAATTATCCTGAAATATATTTCGAGAAAAAATATTGGAGGATGTTCCTTTGCACCACCCCTGGGTACGCCACTGAACAACAGTCATCATGACGATTCTCAGATTCAAGAATATTTCACCATTAAAGTTCATCTCAGTTTAGTTTCCATAACAATCAAACAAGTTTTACTCGCCTACTTGTAAATAATTTCCCTGCAACATCAATATTTTAACAATAACAGATGTTTTTCCAGTATGAATCAAATCTCACTCTATTTGTGTACTTTACATTTCACACAACCAGGAACCACTATTTATACAACAGGTATCTTTATAAATAGCACCTTGTTCTAAAGATCTAATTTACAATGATATTTGTCATAAAAACTACTTAAATAAAATTTATAACGCTTATGGTCTTCTATAATTCAGTTTTTGTTCCATCAAATAATGAAAGGCTAAAATTATCTTCCTTTTGAGTATTAAATTCCAATTCTTTTATAACTGATTTTAATATATAGGATTTTTATGATTCTGTATTCAAAATAATTCTGCCTTTCCGATTTACATCTTTATTCTTTAATACTTGCCCCCAAGCTTTGTGAAATAACTTCATTTGTTGCATTTGAATGCAAAAAATCAGCTGTACTATGCTTTCTTTCAAATTATCATCTTTTTATTTAGGAACTTCGTAAGATTTATTGCACTCAAGAAATGGGGCACATAAATTTTATACACCTTTTTGAATAAATCGTACATTTAATATTAGATCGACAAATGTTCGAAATATGATCTTGAACTAGATACACTCAGTATAAATTTTTATTTTTCATTACAGTTAACTTTCTTCCATTGGAACACTGGCCGCAAAACGTTTTTGATCATCGACCCCAAAAATTTTAAAATTCTCTTATCAACCCCCTCTATAAAAAGGATAAAAAAATGTAAAGAAACTACGTGTTTCTTATATAAATTATATCATTTAAGAAACAATTAAGTTTTTTTTTCTCTCGTGTGATTTTGACAAAATCAAATTTTTACAATAATTAATGATAATTATATGCTTAATAATGACTCTTGGCTAGATTAGCAATATTTGGTTCAAAATTTGTTGATTTCAATCTTACTTCGCCTCGGAGCTCCATATTCCATTTATTTCTCTCTTTTGTTAAAATAAAATTAACATGGCTGAAGCCAGATTCAACCATACACAGGCTTGGGAATGCAATTAAAAAGGGAAATGCCGTATTACAAGTTTTGGATATTTTTGCATAATATTTATATTCGTACAAAATTCACTCATAGTTAAATTATTAAGAAAAACACTTTTGCTTCAAGATCAACTAATAATTCAATGACTTCATCTTGCAAATCGCTGTCGTTATTTTCAACAGGAGCAGAAAGTGGAGCGGTAGTCCATTCTGGGATATCGATATTTTTAATATCTCCAAAGCGTAATTTAAAATCATCTCTTAATTTTTGGAGATGATTTTTATGTTTTTCCAATTCTACGTCGGTTGAATCCAATTGTCGTAAATTTCAAAAGTATTGAAAATCTTTAAATAACAAGAAAACTTAAACAAGTTTAATTTAACTTGAAAGCTTAAAATAATTATTCGTGCTTGAATTAATGTAATATCTTTTTCTTGGTGACGGGTTTGAATATTATTGAACTTTGCAAATATATCGGCAAAATAAGAAATGTATTTATTTTTTGGCAGTTCGTCACTTAAGGTTAGATTAATTTCAGTAAGAAATTCCGTAACTGTTTAAACAATTCAACAAGTTTTTTGTAAACATGCACCTCTGGAAAACTATCGTATTTCGGGATGTAATAATAATTAGTTTGATAGTTCATTTTCCTCGTAAAGCTTATGAAACAGTCGTGATTTAAAAGGTTGTGCTCTAATTTGGGCCATCTTATAGCAAAATGGAACAAGAATCATTTCTCACAAGTCAGAGAATGAGAACCCATCACTAAACACGCATACTTTAAATGGTAAAAAAAAAGATAATTAATTATTTAAAAGAATATTCAGGAATGATAAATTAAATAAGCTATAATCTGTTATAAAAACTTAACTTGCTATATTGTAATTACAAATGAGATTCCAAACGAAAATTGTACATACTACATTGCTGTCCATAAATTTGTGATTGAATAGCATTAGTATTCATTCATCGACCCCTAATCGACCCCCTGGATCGGATCGACCACTTTGCTGACTCCTGCAATGAAATAATAATAAAAAAAAAAGCTTGCTTGTATAAACACATCTCATGATTCTAAACAGAAAATGCAAATCATGCTCGTTTTTGACTAATTAAGTGTGATACAGTTAGAATAATACTTTTCGAGTTTTGGCAAGGTACCAATTTTTTTCTTTCTTACGAAATGAAACAAAGATTATCTCGGCTCAGTTTAATTTTTTCTTCCGCATTAACTTAATTTTTAGGAACTGAATTACCACGTCAATATCTGATACTTTTTGCTCACATTCGATACTTTTCCTTTCGAATGATCGAATATATGAACAGGCGACGAACTTTCTATCGGGGGAACAAAGTTACACCGCAGTGATCTACAGAAATTACTAAACTCCTTAATACTCATAATTTTGCGTCGAAAGCTCTATTTTACAACTCTTTAAAGAAAGTTCTATAAAACAACTCTTTAAAGAGTGTTCTTTGTACAAATTCTATTACAGAAAGCTCTAACTTCTATTATATTCGTACAATCTACTTAAAGAATCGTGTTTTCTTTTTTGCCACGGATATTGAAAACAAGTTTTAATAATTCTCGAACATAAAAACTATTAAAAGTTCTTTACTGTAGCACCTTTCTGATAGACTTTCAAGAGTTAATCCGTAATTTTCATTCGTAACGGAAAAGATTTTACAACTTCTCGAGGTACAGATTTTAATTTGAATGATCAAATTAGATAAGGAAGTTTATCAGCGTTCGTTAAGAAGTCGATGATGTAACGTTTAGAAACGTTTACAACATATGCAATGTGATTATTAGTTTCAAAATCACTGCCTTTGTTATCATGAAGAGATTTTTTTAATGTTATCAAAAACACGTTTTACTTTTAGTTGTATTATTAAAACTTTTATCTCCATTTTTCAATCAAAATAGATTCACTTCCGAATTGTTTTTCGTTCGTTAAATTATTTAAACAATCAATATGTGTTATTTCTAAAGTATCATTTTTTTTTTTTTTTTTTTGTATAAATGAGCAGAAACGCATTTCGATTTCATTATCAATCGCATTTGTATCATTCAAACAGGTTCCAGTTTATTATACGCCTTTGTAAGTGGGGGATGTTGAACAGTTTTGTTTCTTTTTATATAATTTATATTTTATATCATCAAATTATAATATCAAACAATTAAAATTAATCATCATATTAAATGAATATGTCAAGCATCGTATACAATAATTTCACAATGGAATCAAATGTGTTCACCTTCTAATTATTCTCCTTAATGTCATACAGACGAGCCACCCATCCGGGGGACCAGAAGTATCGTGTCTTGTAATAAATTGGACTGGCTCATGAAACGTAAGAGGGAATCTTATAAATCTATACTTGAACACTTTACAAAACTTCACAATATAATAATAGATACAAAAATATTTTGCATCATTACAAATTAAATATTTACAAGGCTATCATTCTATTGTTGCCGTCGACATCTCAGTTTATTCTAATTTTTTATATGGAGTCATGTGACATGATGTCACTTTGTAAGTGATTCGAGCTGCCAATCCCATCTCCGTACATATTGCAGTATGGATTACAGTGTCACAATAAGATTTCCTATTGGATGGTGCCAACAACAGATCTTGAATCTAAGACAGAAATTTGAAACCTACTTTTTAATATTTTCAGAACTTTATTACCGAATCTTTTTTTAAATTGACTAAGCACCAAATATTTTGTCTAACAGATTTTATGTATTATTCATGTCTAGATAAGTTTCTATTCTTGCTTTCATTATAAATAAATACACTCAACTATACACTGCTGGATCCATTTGAGTTCGTGTAATACCACACCGATGTACGTGAAATGTTTATGCAAGCAAGGTACATGAAATATTTATGCAGTAATAATTTTCCTATCGGCTAGAGTCCTATTTCGAGTTTTATCAAAAAGTCTTCATAATATTCTTTTTTATAATGTGATTTAAACTTGTTTATGGATCGCAACTTTTCGATGTTGCTTCATTTTCAGTAAATAAATTCGATTATTTTGCTTCATTTTCAGGCTTTGGAATTAAATTTATAAAAAAAATTTGTATCATTACTTCGAAAAATATTAAAAAACGAAAATACGAACTAGAAAATAGAATGTTTGGTAAAGAAAGAGTAGAAATTTTCGCTTGTATGACGATAATAAAAATTATCGAAGAAATTGATTTGAAATATATCCACTCAATAGAAAATAGCGAATAATAAAGCTTCAATTCTTACAACCTATTCTTCACAATCTTTAGACACCTTTGAGTTCTTTAGTCACGAAGATGACAGAGTTAACGAACCTAAGTTTTTTGATAACCCGAATCGTGTCAAAAGTTATATTTTAGCATCTCCATTCCTGGATTTTCTCATAAGTCGGCCTTTTTTTATGCTTATGTGTCGAACTGCCAACGTTGACACTAATGACATGTTCTCCATCTAATTGTTACGTTATAAAACTCATAAATAACTTCGTGCTTTGTGCATTTCGACAGCCCAAACCACATATGTTTCCCGAGATTTCAACATTTCCAGATCGTTTACGTATTTCTGAAGGACTTGGTGAGATGAGAGAAATTCGCCAACAAGAGGCAGATCGAGGTTGACCCTCAACAATAACTCGGCAGTCCCCGATTTTATCCCACATGAGACGGTTGTCTCAGACACCTTTTGTCACAACTTGTGCAAATAGCTGTACATAAATATAATTGAATATTTAGTAATTTAATGTCAGAATCCTTTCTTGGAATTTATTTCAATTGTTTTCATTCTCTTTTAAACGATACAGCTAACAAATATGGTGGCAGTCATGTTTTTTTTTTTTTTTTTAATATACAGAACTGTGACGGGAAGTGAGTGTTACCTGCTGGAAAATGTAAAAAGAAGGGTGACGGTTGACCCACTTTCTGGAAAAGCTTTTTTTTTTCGCTTGAACTTTCTCTGGTTGTGGTGAGAAAAGGTACATGGAAAAAACGAGTAAAAAAAACACTATCTCTCTTTCCGACATCTTCGGAAGGAAAGAAAACGAAAAAAAAAGGTGCTGAAAACTATGCCATACCCAGAAAATGGTTTTCGGGAGTGAATATCGACATTGCCATGTCAGAAGCAAATTTTTAGTTTGGAATTATCACTTGGTAATAAGTAAATAATACGCTATATCAATCTTACTTCTCCTGTTAAAACTTTTAAAGCATTGATATAATTTTATCAAGCTATAAGAATTTAAAAAGAAAGTATCATTTAAGAAAAATAATTAAGATACTATCAGAATAACATTTGCATGTGGTTTTTTTTTTTTTTTTTTTTTTAGGGGGGGTGCATTTTCTATAGGGATACACCCTCCCTTTATCTATAAACACTGATTCAGAAGTCACTCTTTCAGAGACAGCAAAGAATTTTCTGTTCTTTTCTCAAGAATCGGTTAAGTTGAAATCCTTTTTTTTTTCTCTTCGTGTTGAAAAGAAATTTAAGCATGAAGAGAAAAAAAAAGTTCTTTTGTTTAAAAGTTAGAATTTCTGGAGAAGTATAATTATAAAGAATCACCCAAAAAAATTTCAATTTCGAGGGGAAAAAAAATCTTGTGAGGTGCATATGTCCCTTTGCCTCCCTCCCCTCCTTCCTAGGGTGCGCCACTGTTGAAAACAATCAAAAATTACCTGTCTGATGCCAAAATTTTAAGCCAGTCAGCAGCTGTCCGATCCTGTGTAACAAGGAGGAGGAGCTCCCCAGGAGCCAAAGAAACAAGCGATTCTGCACGGTCAAACTGATCAGAAAACGGGTGTTGGGAAGAAAACATTCAGTGGAGCAGCTTGGCAGGAGCTAAAGGATCGAAGGATTCTGTGGTATCAAACAGACCAGAAAACGGGTGGTTTTGAAGAAAACATCCAGAGAAGTGATTCATCCAGATCTGATGGAAATTATTCGTCCAGCGGTGGAGTATCCCGATTGAAAGGTCGAAAAGACATCGGAAATCAATGTGCTAAAAGGAACACACTCAAATAGTATGTTGATAAATTACTCAGAAAGAAAACAACCCGCGTTGAGAAAGAACTGTCCATTTATATATGCATAATAAGGGAAATGTGTGTCATCAGGCCAGTAAGTAGAGTACTTCAAAAAGCGTGAGAACTTTTTTTTTTATTATTTCTTGAGTAGTGTTAATAATTTAAGTGGAGAATTTTGATTTCAACTATTTAACAAATTTTGAGATACTTTAGTGTTTATTCTGGTATGGGAGCATTTTTAGATTGTTTCTAAAGCATCGTAAGATATTTTTTTGTGTATAATTGTACTTAAGATATATGTTTGGCTATTTTTGAAAAACGACCTTTTTTTCGGTAAAGGGAAAAAAAAAAACAAGACATGTAGGAGAGTTACGAATAAACGCTACATCAGAAATGACGATTTCTCAGATAAAATTTGCTTTAACTGATAGTGAAGGATATGTTGAGGAATTCTTGAAAAATCTGTTTGAAACTATTATTGAAAATTAGAAAAACAGAAGAAGGGATACAAAGGGCGGAACAGTAAAAATAACGGGACTTAGAAAAGCTAAGATTGGAGGAATTGGAAAGAACGGAACAATTAAGATTAGAAGGATTAAAAAAAGGAACAGAGATTGCAATACTATTAACAGAACGTGAATTAAGAGAAAAAATACTTCAAATGAAATACGCGATTTAGAAAAATGTAGGGTGGAGAACTGACATCTAATAAAAGATGAATCAAATGCTTAGATGAAATCACATTCTCAAATCTAAAGAGATTTATACTACAGTTCATCCCAAATCAATATAACAGTTTACATCTTGTAACTCTTTAATGTCGGGAAAAAAGGGCGTAAATTGAAAAGGAAGATTGTGTAGGTCATTTATTGCGTTTATTACCTTTACATATAATGTAATTAATAGTTTTCGAACCAGAGGAACAAGTAGAGAATTATGATTACCTAAAAAATTGTTACTTCAGAGACTTAAATTAAGTTCAGAGATCTTTCGCCAAAAACTTGTTCAACATCAAAGAAAAGCAGATAACTTGGAAAGAATTTACCTTTTAAAGCAAGAGTTAATTAATCAAAAGAATTAATCATAAAGAAAGAGAAGATTTCCTAAATAATATTGTAATTTTCTTAATAAACCAGTGGAAGCTTCGTGAATGGAAAAAGAGTAAAACTCCTAAGATATACAGGTTCGACCATCAATCTTGTGTGTAACAGGTTATAAAATCCTTCTTTTTCCTGTTAAAGTAATTGGACGAAGAAACCTATCGCTTTTGAATTTATCTGCTTACCCCAAGCAGTTGGGGAAGTTCCCTAAGATTTTTGTACAATTCAAACCAAATCAGCCGTTTGAGGAAATTATTTAAACAAAAACGACAGGTATTTGTAAGGGAATAAAACAGCTGAATAAATTAAAAAGAAAAGTGTATATGAATTATTTTTTGTAAAGGTTGTTAATACTGTTCAAACAAGGTCTCAAACTAAAGCAGAAATAATTCGAGATAAAAACCAACGTTTTTATATGATGGCAAAGTTTATTAAAGAAAATTATTGAAATATTAGTTAAAACTGGTCTCAAATATTGCTTTGTTAGGCAAGTAAGAACGGTTCCCGAAATTTCAGAGCTAAAGCTGGATGGGAAGTTAGTTAAATTATTGATAGAAAATGTGATGTCACACTGTTAAAAACATTAAAATTAATTAATTCATCCGGTAAATTAAATGGTTGGAATGCAGTTAAGTCCAACCACTCTTGATGACAGGAATTATTTGGCGGTATTTTGCCAAATGTGGCTACTCTGGTCCGCTTCGTGGATTTAACATTCAGACAAAAAAAAAAAAAAAAAAACCACTTCAAGTTTGGCAGTTTTTAAATCCTTGCCCAGGATTGTTGAGCTAAACTGCATTATTAAAGAAAATGTTAGTTGAAACTTGTCGCAAATATCTAAATATTGCATTGTTAGGCAAGTAAGAACGGTTCCCAGAATTTCAGAGCTCTAACTTGATGGGAAGTTGGTTAAATTAATGATAGAAAATTTGATGACACACTGATACGCACACAGACAGACACACGCCAAGTGAAATACATAAAAACGTTAAAATTAACTAAAATTAATTAATTCACCCGGTAAATTAATGGTTGGAATGCAATTTAACCCAACCACCCTTGGCGACAAGAATTATTTGGCAGTATTTTGCCAAATGTGGCTACCCTGTTCCGTTTCACGGATTTAACGCTCAGAAAGAAAAAAAAACCCGCCAAGTTTGATGCCAATTTTTGAAATCCCGCAAAGTGTTTGGGCTAAACTGCATTATTAAAGAAAATATTAGTTAAAACTTGTCGCAAATGTCTAAATATTGCATTGTTAGGCGAGTACGAACGATTCCCAAAATTTCAAAGCTCTAGCTTGATGGGAAGTTGGTTAAATTAACGATCGAAAATTTGATGACACACTCACACACACCAAGTGAAATTCAGAAAAACGTTTTAATAATAAAAAGGGGAAATAATGCAGGTAAAATTAAAACTATGGAGAATGTAATTCGAGACAAAATTAATGTCATGGAAGGTGAAGATAATGTTATCATTATGTCTCCAAAAATCGATGATCCAATTTCAATTCCTACCCTGCAGAAAGATATTCCCGAATTGATACTAAAGAAAATTAAACGTTAAGATTTTATTTAGATTCAGAAAGATTAAGGAGATTTTAAAATGAAATACGAGCAGGCTTTTCAGTCAGATTAAGTTTCACTTGTATAAATAAATTACTAGTTAAGCTAAGTTAGGTAACATGATGAAATTATTGGTGATACCGGAAAGGTTACGTGGCCAAATTAAATCCCTGTGTCATGAAGAAACAACCGCACATTCGGGTCTAAATCTAAAGACAAACTAAACTGATATTTTAATAGCCTGTCTGTTATAAGGACAGGGTGTAGTTTGTAAAAACTTATGATGAGTGCCCGAGGGCTGGGAAACCAAATGGTAAAAAGAAAGCTCTCTTAAAGTTAGTTTCGGTTATTCAAGAAGATTTTACTGAACTAAATATTGACGAGTGTGGACCTCTCCCAATCACTTTAAATGTAAATCGATATCTTATTACAACATGTCTTCCAAGTTTCCCGAAGCTGATTGTAGTTCAGTTAGTATCTGATGTTAGTTTAGTTAGAGTCATAGATGCGTTATTAAACGTCTTTATCCGTAATAGATTTCCCTGTAAAATGCAAGACGACCAAGGTACTTACTTCACTAGTGTTCTGACTACAGAATTTTTTGAAAGGCTTGTCATTCGTAGTGGTGTTGCGGGAATTTCTGCTACCCGGTGCGACCCTAAATTTGTCACATCCTCTATAGAAACAAAAAAATAATTATATTATGAATGCATTTCAAAAAAATTAAATCACTTTAATGCTTGAAAACGAATAAATATCATTCCATGTGGGTAGAACCACAAAGCTAATGAAAAATTTAAAAATAAATAAAACAGACAAACCTTAACATTCCTATATATTCGACTAATCGAAAAAACAAATAAAATTGATTTTACAATGGCTAATAAATTTAGGTACATGATAAACTTTATCAAAGAATTAAATGAACAATATCAACGCTGCACCGGACTTCTAAATAACAAAAAGTCGTAGAAGTTAAATACCACTTGCTCGCCGTACCGTTACGTTTATGAGTTGTTCGAGGACAATAATTCAAAAATCAAAACAGACACACCAAATGCATTTGTTTCGTGGTAACAGCGATTCGCGGCCACCGCGTCTGTTCCGAAATTCAAAAAGAGAAATTTATTATTATTTTGAATAAAATATTTGACAAGTTTATATTTAATTTCAAATAAATGTAAATATCTCACAACTACGTTTTGAGCCATTTCCACTTGTCCAATTACCTTGAAATTCTGCATAAGTGCCTATGCAATGTCGATGACAATGTTAGTTATCCGATCCAATAACCATGGCCTGATGCTGCAGATAAGATTAGCCAACTCGGCCCCCGACACATCTGTGCCATCGGGAGCCATGAACCCCTCGCCCCCATCCATACGCCAAGGTACTGGGCTTTCGTTTCAGGTATATCTCTGCGTATCATATGCAGAATAACCCAGTTGAACGTTTACATCGGGCGTTGATGTGACTCTTACGAGCTTTATGTTTAGTGTCGGGCTCAGAAAGAGAAAAAACACACCATTCTGTCTATTCTAAAGCATTACGGGCAGTAACTCATGAAAGTACGGGGGTATACATCGTGTATAGTAAAATTCCTGGTCTGATATCTGGTTTTAACGCATGTTAAAATATTCTGAAATTATATATATATATATATATGTGTGTGTGTGTGTTTTAAAAGTAGTAAACAAATCTGTGTTCATTTTTAATTTTTCTATACATGTTATTCGAATATTTTTTTTTAAAAAAAGAATCCTTTAATTAATATTTGGGCTTGAAAAGGTAACCCATTCGAAAATTTGTAATGAATATAATTATTTAGCAATTTGTTTAGAATGTGCATGATTTTGATTAGTTATATGTGAATTATTGTATTAGAAATATTGAAATGAAGATGTCTGCTTAAAGTTCCATTAATGTGCGTATATAATATTATGTGTGTTTTAATGTGATTATTTTATCATTATTATTATTATTGGAATCATATTCTTCAATTATTAATTAACATCATTTACAAATTTCTTATTTGTTGATGTTTTGTAAGTTCCGTAATTAGAACACTCACTTGTTAAAGCATATTATTCTAATCTAAAATTTGAGTTTAATGTCTTTACTTGGGTATATTATAGTACTTGTGTATGATATAATAATTTTATATATTCTTACAAGCGTCATCTTTTAACCTATGAAATTGATTCCTTCGCATAATTTTTCATCACTTGTTGATGTTGGCGCTTATAGTTCCGATTGAGAAGGAAGAAAAAGATTTGTTGACTTTTTTTTGTAACTCATTTATAATTTCAGAAAATTTCTGTTGGCTCTCTTGTGTTGATTTTCTTTTAATTGCAAAGCTTAACTGTGATCGTTTAAAGACTTATTCTGTGAAATAAAGAAAGTTGAAGTTATATTGCTTTATCTTAGTTAGGCTGAAGTTATGAGATATTGATTTTGCATCAAAATTACGTGTAAAGACTTATTTCTCGGCGGAAACGAAAAATAAACTGTAATCTCCATTTTATTTAAAAAAAAACTTTTTTTTTTAAAAAAAAAAAAAAATGTTAAGGAATTGTATTTAAAAAAAAGCACAAATCATTACTTTATACGTATATTCCTATTGTTACAAATTTTATCAGGTTCCTACCTGCACAATTTCCGAAGTTCTAAGCGTAAATGTATTGAAAAGTAACTACGGCTAGCGAATGTTTAGCTCAGCACACGAGTTGCATGCACGAACGAACAACCATTATTCACCGTTATCTATTTAAACCACAGAGTAAACGTTTTTTAGAGCATTAAAAATGTGACATTCGTACGCATATAAAAATATTCAATTCTGTCCTTGAAATAGCCCTACAGAAACGTATCTGAAATCCTGAAAATCAACTTAATTGTTATTTCTATTGACAATAATAGCGATCAATTATAAATCTACTACTTTTAATGAAGTAAAAAAATAAAAGAATATTAATAAAAAATACCATACCTAAAAACTTAATAACACTCTACAACATATTTAGAATTTTAACAATGACATTTGCATTAAAAATATTGATATGATGATTTGTACACATTTATCAATAATTTTATAAAGAAATTTAGTGAGAGGTAATCCATATTGGTAATGGGTTTTGTAATTTAGATATACGGTCAATTGACAAGAATTACAGGCATCTGAGCAGATCTTTTGAAACATACTACTTGAGACTCAGTAAGACTTAAAGAGCAGTAATCAATATTCTACTCGACAAATCATTAATGGAATTAGGGCTCGTATCTACGACCAGATTTGAATGTAACCTTCTACGAAGTTAACGAACTTAATCAACGGATTGTTGAAGTTTTTAGTTTAGTTTTTATTAACATCGCCCTAGAAGCAACACGAGGGCTATTGGCGACGGACCTCGCAATTTTGATCCACGGTCAAGTGACGAGGAAGACACCTGAGCTGGCATCCCCCTCTCCTAACATCCACACCACGCCAAAGGGAGGACTTTGGGCTCCGACAGATTTAATGTGCATCAGCACCGGCTACACGGCGGGTATGTGGCGGGCAAGGATCGAACCCGCGATTGAACGAAAACCTCCAGCCACTAATCCGAAACCATGATCACTAGGCTACCGCGGCCCAACGGATTGTTGAAGCCATGGCCCATTAAAATTATTATTCAGGAAGAAACAGTTCTACTACATGGTACACGTTCATTATAAGAATTACGCATAGTTGTTACGAAAATTCTAGAGTAGGTTTAAGGAGTATAATCAGTCGAACACGGAGGATAATGGCAAAGGACATTTTTTTCCCCAAATATCTAGGACAAGATGGATATAAGTAGCAAAACTTGGACAAATTAACAGCCCAATCAGGAAACGCGGCCTTTGTACAGATTAGTAACACAACTGGAACAAAGACAACACTTCCGCATTGCAGCAAAATAGACACAAAACAGCACTCGTAATAACGGTCACGATAATCTCAATAACATTCAGTTAGCCCGTAGTTCACACTTCGGACGAATCTTCAAAGTATTTCTTTGCACCAGAAAGGCAGACTCCAAGGGCACTGCTTCATCTCAGGATCTCGGCAGATTTTTAGGTGTTTCAGCCAGGTGTGACGTCACTGGGAAAATTCAGGAAAATACCATAACTTTAGACCGAATACAGTTTTCGTCAAGAATCCAGCACTTTCGGCAACCTTCGTTTTATCACCAGTCGCGAAATTTCTCACCAAGTCGTCAAAATAGTCACCATTGTTGAAGCTTTCTTAGTATACTGCAAAATCTCTGTAATTGTCTCTCCTCCTATATAACAGAAGCGTTGCGGGGAAGCGTGTTTGCAAGTTCGTAATGCTACAATTCATCCTGCTCTAAGCAAAGCGATTCAAGATTCTTGGTTATGATTTGTAGAACAAGAAGTACCTGGGACATTTCATAGCAAAATATCTAAATGCCATAATTGTACACTAATTACAAATTGACAGAGTTAGTTCTCTTTTAATCTTAGCAGCAACTTGATCTATTTACCGAATTTAAAGAAGGTTTACTATTTTTCTATTTCTTTGTAGACATTTATTTAAAAAAAAAGCCGTGACACTTAGTGTTCCTTGTTCTTTTTCGGAACAAAAGTTCGAATAACCAAATAATTCCTTGGTTACAAAGCTGAGAATATCTCAATTTAATTAGAAGAATAACAAGGTTTACTTCACTCTATTTTCAATTTTGAAGTAGTATTTGTTCCTGGCCCTAAACATTGACTTTATTAAAAATTGCAATTAGTTCTATTAAATGAAGAAATCTTGATAATTATTATAGCAAAGAGCAAAACAAATCAAATACAACTAATCTAACTAAAACACATGCATACAAATAGTAAAATTAAAACATGAAACAGTGGTCTCTATAGCAATTTTCCCTTCAACTAAACTCAGACACACTTTCCTATTTGAATTATTTAAAATAAACATCTCTCCCAATAACTGAGAGGCGATTCACGTAGATTAAAGTTTTATACCGTAATGAGAATGGATGCGATAAATTACATTTATAAGCAGCAAAAAATGGAATACGAGTGGTGGGAGTTAGAAAGTTAGTGATAGAATTAGTGAGAGTAATAATTCTGAGATGTCGGAACCAGACGCTCGCATTCCAGGAAACAATTAGAGGAATCTTACAGCTGAGTTAGGAAAAAGGTTATCGGAACTTTAGTTATCGGAAAAAACAGCTTCAACTTCAGTAAGCAGGAAGTTCGAGTGAGTTTGTAAGAAAGGAATTAAAATTGTATTCTAAACGTCAGGTCAAATACATTCAGAGAGTTTAACTACAGAGAAAGCAATATTTAACTATTGAACTTTAATAATTAAGGAAAGTGAAGAGAATGGATTTATTATTTGCATAATTAGACTCTATTCAGTTTATTATGTTGTGACGCTGGATTATTCGCGATTTTCTCTTCACTAATCTTGGGGACTTTATAATAATTTCAATTGCACAAAATTACAATTTCTTCCCAACCAAAATGAAATGCGATTAGGTAAATTAGAGGAAGATAGAAGTAAAGTGAATTGGAAATAATGATATATAAATGAAAAATAAATGAAAGGGAATTAGAGAACACACAGACAAGTATCCCGGAAGTTTGCTAAGCCTTATCTGTAGAAGCGGTATTTTTTGAAAGTTTTTACAAACAAGTTGATTAAATTCCTTTTAAAAAAAATTGAGTTTCTTTTTAGTTTTGTTCTTTGCCTACAAAAACTAGGGTATCGACTTTTTTATTATATAAGTATTTCGGTGAAATTATCCTTTATTTATTTAATTTTTTTTCGTAACGAATAGACCCAATTAGGGACATTCGTAGTTTGTGACATAAGCTATGGCCGAACAGTTGTCTTCTATGGAGGTCACTATGGAGGCAAAAAATAATAAATACTTTAAAACATCATCTAAAGATAAATAATTTCTAAAATTAGCAGGAAAAAAAACCCAAAATAGATATTCTTTTGGACTATAATAAAAAGCATTTTCATATTCCAGAGGCCTATTATTCTTCTATTATTTCATGCAGAAATTAAAAGCAAAATTCCAGGACATGTGAACATTCTAAATCTGTCCTTTCTCAAAAATGGTAACATTGAATTTTTTACCACAAAACCAGTGTGTGCAGGACAAATCTTATAGTTAAAAAAATTATTAAATGTCTCAATTAAGGCTTAATGTCATAAGGGAAGAAATCACTTCCTGATTTCTTCGCTTCAGAATTCCTACTAATGTATCGCTGGAAGATATAGCCACTGAATTGCAAAGCACAAATAATATAGTTATAATAGAGATCCGTCGTTTTGTCAAATCTGGAACAAGTCCGGAAATTTCCCCTGTGCTTATTACCCGACTTGCTTACCATACACACATTTTCTGGAACAATATTACCAGAAAACATTAAACTCTGGAATATAAATCACAAAATTCAGCTTTGGAATATAAATCACAAAATTCAACTTTTCATAGATAAATCTAGACAATGCTCTTAATGTTTTAGTTTCCTACATAAAAGTTGCATCAGTGTAAAGGAATTCCTCCAGCTAACTTTTCACAATGTCCTATATATATATAAAAAAAAAGCAAATATTGGAATTAAAAAGCAGGCAACACCTAACACTACCGGAATCAGTGAGTGAGTGTGTGTGTGAATGTAAAGTTTATTGGCACAAGAGCCTGATATGGCTATGCTGCGCCAAACAAGATTAAACTGTGGTCTAGACGTGAAGTTGAAAAAAAAAGATAAGTGATTGACAAGAAGGAGGGTCGAAAATAGAGAAGGATCGCTAGGGTATCCCGGGAATGCGTCACCCGTGTTTACCAAAGACAGTAAACCCCATGGGAAAGAAAAATATCACTAAGGTGCCTCGGGGTCATGATGCCCGTACTTACCTGAAGAAGGCAAGTCCCTGAGGTCCCCTGATATAATCCCCAGGGGCAGGGTGCCCGGCTATACCCCCAGACGCTGGGTACCCATTTTAGTCGCCTCTTACGACATGCATGAGCTACAATGGGACCATTCTGTCATTCCCGATCACCACACGGGTCCTACCGGAATCAAGGTGAGGATTTCGAGATACTAATACTGAAAACTATTTCGCAGCATTAAGAAATCACTTACAAGTTGATAATATGCAAGAACCGTTGGATAAAAATTGAAAAAATTTTAAATTCTTTTCGAACTGTTTTGGAAAAACAAACGGTATTTTTAATGGAGGTTTTCCAAACATCAATAGAAATAATGTTCTCATATTTACGAAATATTTTGGAATTTGGAGCTCGTATAACATCCCCAAACAGGAAAAAAAACCAGGCACATACAGATTCAAAAAGTGCTGGTAATCAAATTCAATCTCTATTCGATACTCAGGCTACATATAATAACAGAGAAAAAGGATAAGAATGGAAAAAATAACCAAGCTTGTAAATATGTTCCATGCTTTTTTTCCCTAATTTTTATGTAGGTAAAGTAATCAGCATTCTCTTATAATTTTACGATGTATATTAGAGGGAAGGGTATAAATTACGAGATGTAAAAAAATTTTTTTTCCCCTTTCATTTATGGACTTTTTACAGTGGAACTGTAGAGGCCTAAAAAATAAATCTTTATGGTTACTTATCCCTCTCTTCTCTCAAACAGATTTTTGGCTATTTCAAGAATTTTTTTTAAAAGATGAGGACAGGCTCACTTTCACAAACAAAATTATTTTCAGAACAGACAGGTACGGAGAAGGACTGCTAACCGCAGTTCCAAAGAATATCTCTGCCCGGCAAGTTCCTACTCAAATAGCGCAAGCGCAAGATCTAGAAATACTTAAAGTCAAAATTGAAATTAGAAATATTTCTTTCTATATAATTAATATCTACTCTCCGAGGAGACTAACCATCTTATTAGTAAAATCTTTCTCGGAAACTAGCAGATCTGGCCTTCATTTTGGGGACTTTAACATCTATCATCCGATGTGGGAATCCGCGATCATTCTTCTAAATATAGCAATGGGTTGATTAGTTGACAGATTCAAATTTTACTATCCTCAATACCATTATTCCCTCGTATGGAAGTACAATAAGCGTACTGCTTCTCTAATAGATCTCACAATATGTTCATCAACTTATTCAGGCAAGAAGTAATGAAACAAGCGCAATCTACATTGAATAACCAAGAGTATGACAAGACAAAATTCATTGAAGCTGTTTCTAAAGTAATTGAAAATAACACTCGAGAAATTCCATTATCAAACAGGTCATATCCCCCATGGTGGAACAACACTTGTAATAAATTCTTCACGCTCAAACAGTTTTTGCGGGAAAAAACCCATTCGTGATATTTCCCCTCAACCAATACAAACAGTATTGAAGAAGCTCAGATTTCACATTACATTCATTTATTGGGATACATTATGTAACAATACCAAGAACCTTTGATGAAGAATAATAATTCAACAAGGAATAGAGGGAGATAAATTTGTTTCGACCACATTTATTTAAGTCTCTACGCGCCAATTATACACAAACAAATATATACAAAATATGCTAGGGTTTCCAAACGGCCCATATTTTAACTAACCCGCTTTAGCGATCGGGAGAAATTACATCAAAACAAGGCAAAAATCACCTTATGCGGTCACGATCTAAATGTACTTTGAAAAATTACCCATGAGTCCGTGCGCTCTTACTCAGACTAGACAAGGCATCTTTTGGCGGTATCCAAATGAATTATTTCCAATAATCCAAATGAACAATTCCTTATATAACACCCTGAAGAAATTTCCTGCATAAAAAATCAAATCAAATTTAAATATTCAAATATTCTTCAGGTTTATAATATATCACAAAACCTCATATTCTGGCCAATGTTTTCGGCAACTTCCTATGAGCCGTTTCCTTTGGATTTACTTAGCAATGAAAACAATATACCAAATAAACCATTTTTTCCTCCTCGGAATTAAATAGGGCTATACAAGTATCCAAAAACACTACTCCAGATGCAGACCATATCGCAGATCCTTTCCTCAATAATTTGATTAACAGTCAACGTGACATTGTTTTAAATAATGTTCAACATTTATTTGAGAATTCAATCGTACCTTAGCTTTGGAAACATGCAATTATTCTTCCGATTACAAAACCCTGCAAAGATAAAACTAAAATTTCCTGATATAGACCAATAACTTTAAGCTCTGTTTTCTCTAAAACTTTTGAAAGAATTCCAGCTGGGTGCATCTCTTATTTTTTGACAATAGAAAGAAAATTTATTTCACAACATTATGGATTTGTTCCGTTTAAAGATAGTGGAACCGCTACACATCTTATACACAAATCAATAGCAGATCCCAAACATCAAAAGAAATTTTCCGAGAAAAATAATTTGGACATCAAGAGTGCTTATGATTAGTGTATTTAGATGGCCTTATTTATAAATGTCTTCGACTGGATATCACATTAAAAATAGCACTTTGGATATATAATTTTCTATCATAAAGATTATTTCTAATCTGATGGAGAGGTTGTCTTTTATCAAGGAATATAGTTTTGAAAGGGGTACCTCAGGGTAGTTTCTCTCTCCATATTGTTTTTAATATACATGTGAAGACGCGATTTTCTCTTCACTGACTAGGAAACTTTTATTGAGATAGATTGCATAAAATAACAATTTTTTCCCAACCAAAATGAAACGTTATTATATTAAGTAGATGCGTTTCGAAATAAAGTGAAGTGATTCCGAGAAATGATATATACGCAAAGGGAAATTGAGAAGAGATATAGAGGGTAATGAATATAAGTATCCGGAGTGAGTGACAACTATTGACAAGAGAATTGGTGGCAATCCTAAGGACTGGACGCAATCTTTAGAAAGGACTGTCAGGTGATTAGAGCAGAGGCCTCGATAAGATAATTTAATTTCAATTACAATTGGAACTGTTAGCTAAGAATGAAAACTGGAGAGAGCCTTTAGGATACTAAGCATTGATAACACATCAATCAATAACTCCCGAGACTAACCCAGAGATGGCGCTCGTAGTAAACCAGTAACCAGGTCTTTCTAGAGTACTAACCTTTGCTTGAAACGTGTCAAAATTTTAAGTCGATCGGACCAGAAACAGCTGAGTTATCGAGGTTGGAGTAAAGTCGTTTTGTAGTTTGTTTAAAAAATGGAAAAAACCGAGTTTCGTGTTCTGATAAAACATTATTTTTTAATGGGTAAAAACACCGTGCAAGCGAAACAATGGATTGAAAAATGTTACCCGGACTCTTGTCCATCAAAAGCAACGATTTGTCGGTGGTT